>LPNX010996763.1:268477-284856 GCA_001517045.1 Pseudotsuga menziesii | reverse complement strand
AGCTTCCAAGTTCCATTCTTTATGAGTGCATCATACTCATTTTGCATAGCTTCTTTCCACTCAGCATGAGTAGAAGCTTATTCAAAGGAAGTTGGTTCAAATTTAGCAGATAAATTAAATTCACAATCAAATGATACATCCATGTCATCACCTGAATTATCTGCTTCTCCTCCATCTTCTTGTCTTTTCGAACTTCTCGTTCCCGTCTTTCCAACTTCATCCGGATGGACACTTTCAAGTGTCTTTGTGTCCCATTTAGGAATATTCCGTGATGGTCCTGGTTGATCAGCTGGTGGAGCTTCATCATTGATTGAGAGTCTTTCAATTCTCTCAATCACATCATCCAGTTGAACCTCTTGTTCAAGTGAAGTAGTAGGAACTTCTTCATGCGGGGGAGTTGGTGCTTCATATGGAAATTCCAAAGGTTGATCCAGAATAGGAATCCCCCCTTCAAGATTTGGAATTTCATATTCATTTTCATAATAGTTCTTTGGATGAGGATAATTTTCCAGATGATCAAGCTGTCTCTCAATGGACTGGTCATTTTTATTAGTTTCAAGAAAAATGACATCTCTGGAAATAACAAATTTCTTGTTTACCTCATTATACAAACAGTATGCCTTGGAGTATTCTTCGTACCCCAGGAAAATGCACTGTCTGCTTCGAGCACCAAACTTGTTTCTTTGTTCCTTCGGAATCAAGGCATAACAGGTGGAATCAAAAACTCTGAGATGCCTGACTAAAGGGAGATGGCCAAACCACATTTCATGTGGAGTCTTCTTATCAAGTGCCTTTGATGGACTTCTATTTCTCAAATATGCTGCACATTTTACTGCATCACCCCAAAACATTAGTTTTACATTCTTGAAAAACATCATTTAGCGAACCATATTCATTATGGTTCTATTCATTCTCTCTGCTACACCATTTTGTTGAGGATTGTAGGGAACGGTAGTCTGATGTGCAATTCCATGTTGACGAAGATAAGCTTCAAAAGCATTTGAAGTGTATTCTTTTCCATTATCAGTACGAAGTGTACCAATTTTTGATTGTGCTTGTTTTTCAATCAATGCATGAAAGTCTTTGAATGTTTGAAATGCTTCTGATTTTGTCTTTAAACAGTATGTCCAGCACATTCTTGAGTAGTCATCAACAAATGTCATAAAATACTTGTTCCCAATTTCTGAAGGAGTTGGCATTGGGCCACACAAATCAGAATGTACTAACTCTAATTTCCTACTTGCTCTGAAATTAGATTCATGGAATGGCAGCTTACTATGTTTCCCTAAAATACATGCATCACATTTATTCTTCTCTTTATGAATGGTGGGAAAGCCAAATACACCATTCTTTCTCAACAAACGAAGACTGTTATAATTTAGATGACCAAATCTTGCATGCCACAATGAGTTAGATGACATATTACCTTCTCCATGCTGAGAGAGGTAGGCATAGTTCTGAAATCTTGCGGATGAACCCTTGAGCTTTAGCAGCTTTCCATCTTCGTATCCAATCATGATGACTGGGTTGTCAGAGGACTTTCTTATTTCAACTATTCCATCAAACATGTGGATGGAATGGCCTTGCTGTCGAATTTCCACCATGGACAGCAGGCTTCTCTGCAACTCTGGAAGATAGAGAACGTTCTTCAACAAGAAATCAGGGAATCCAGGAAATCCCAAAATCATACTCGCTCCCACATTATCCTTCCCTTTGATGTAGGAAATCCCAAAATCATACTTGCTCATGAATTCACTCCATCGCCTTTGCCTAGCATTTAGGTCTCTCTGAGTGAAGATATACCTTAAGCTTTGGTGATCAGACTTGAGCTCAAAGCTTCGTCCAACAAGGTAATGTCTCCAAAGCTTCAAAGCTAACATCATTGCAGCCAACTCTAGGTCATGAGTAGGGTAATTCTCTTCATGTGGTTTTAGCTTTCTCGATGCATAAGCTATTACCCCACCTTCCTGCATCAATACTGCACCCAAACCCTGCCTTGAAGCATCGGTGCAAACTGTGAATTCCTTCACCATATTTGGAACTCGTATAATTGGTGCACTTGTCAATAGTCTTTTCAGCTCGGCGAATGCGGCATCACATTCATCTGTCCATTCATACCTAGTGCCCTTACGTTGTAGGGTATTTATGGGTTTCACGATTTTTGAGAAACCCTCAACAAACCTTCTATAATACCCGACTAACCCCATGAAGCTCCTTACTTCATGCGCATTCTTTGGCACGGGCCAATCCATTATGGACTTCACCTTTTCAAGGTCAACAGAAATTCCTTCACTGGAAATTATATGCCCTAGGTAATGGATCTCCTTCTGATAGAATGAACATTTGGACAACTTACCATACAACTCATGCTCCCTTAAGCATGACAACACTATTCGCAAGTGTTCCTTGTGCTCCTGTTCATTCTTGGAGTAGATGAGGATGTCGTCCAAGAAGACTTGCACAAACTGATCTAAGTGTTTTCGGAACACGCTATTCATGAGACTCATGAATACGGCTGGGGCATTGGTCAAACCGAAGGGTACCACCACAAACTCATAGTGCCCAAACCTTGTTCAAAAAGCAGTCTTAGGTATATCACTTTCCTTAATTCGTAGCTGGTGGTAACCTGATCGTAAGTCGATCTTTGAGAAGACTGTCGCTCCTTTCATTTGATCAAAGAGGTCATCAATTCGAGGTATCGGGTACCTATTCTTTACGGTGGCTCTATTCAAATCTCGGTAATCTATACAAAGACGCAAGGAGCCATCCTTCTTCTTCACAAAGATTACTGGCGCACCCCATGGTGAAATACTTGGTCTGATGAGCCCTAGATCTAGCAATTCCTTCAATTGCATTTGCAACTCACAAATTTCTGGGGCCGTCATCCTGTAAGGTGTCTTCGATGTTGGCTCTGCACCGGGTTTTACTTCAATGGTAAAATAAAGTTCCCTCTTAGGAGGTAACCCAGGTAATTCCTTTGGAAATAAATCACTGAACTCGACTAACACTGGATAGTCATCAAAGGAGGGTCCCTTCTCACTGTTTACTGCTTCAACAATGTACAACTGGCATCCTTGTTGCATACATCCCTTTACGTTCATAGTTGATATGAAACGTAGGGACTACCTTCCGTTTGATACCCTAGATCTTGATGGCCTCTTCATTGCCATTAATGCAAAGAACCTTCTTTCCATAACAGTCCAAGAAAGCTCGATGTTCCTCAAGCCAATTCATACCGATGATGAGATCATAACTTTTGAGAGTGGTGACGTACACTTTGACTTGTGTAACACACACCCCAAGATCCACCACACACTTATCAACACTAGGTCCTACTGCTTGCTTAACCCTTGAAGCCATTTTGACTAAGCTGAAATCGTCATGATCGTAGGCTGCCAACCCACATTTGTCTAATGCATATGGAGAAATGAAACTATCAGTAGCACCAGGATCAAACAATATTCTAAGCTTGACATTATTGACCGTACCTGATGATTCCACCAAAGTGGATTGGTGCTCCGTTTGATGGTTGTTTACTGCAGCCGAGATATGATGCCTACTACCCCGACTCCCCATTGGGGATTTTCCTTCTCGCTGCACTGTACCGAATCGTAATTCGGGACAATCACGCTGGTAATGTGGACCTCCACATCCCCAACAAGCAACCTGTAATGGAGTGGGCGAAATAACCCATTCAGACCTTTGAGAGGGGCTCCTCCCCCTAGGACCCCTTCCTCTACCGGCTGATCCTCTGAAATTCCTCACACCCTGGTGAGTTCCTGTGGCTGACTTGGGCACCGCCCTAGTTGTCACTGATCTGTCTACCGCTGCGACTCTTGGTGTGCTCCTGTTCCCGTAGGGAGGTGGCCTCGCATATCCTCCCCGAGGGTAGCTTCGAGGGGCCTTCCCCGCAAACCCTGACTGCTGAGAGTTGAATGAACTGATGGGATTTGCACCCAACATCTCCTTAGTGTAACGAGCACAATCTACTGCTTCGGCGATCGAAGTCGGTTTCCACATCCGTACGTGAGCCCTGATCTTGGCATTGAGCCCATACACGAAGCGCTCAACATGGCGTTCGTCATTGTCCAAGTAAGGGACATACTTCACTAACTCCATGAACCTCTCTTCATACTCCTCCACCGATAGATGCCTTTGTACCAAGGCATGAAGAGCCCCTGCTTGTTCTTCCTGGTAGGATGTGGGTAGGTACTTCCCTTTGAATTTTTCCACAAACAGTTCCCATGGAACCGTGTCTTGTGTAAGGTGTAGCTGCCTTTCTTGGTTTCCCCACCAGTTCAAAGCGGCCCCCTTTAGTTGAAATATGGCCAGTTTGGACTTGGACGTGGAGGTGTACTCCTACAAGGTCAAGCACCTGGTCATCTCTTCCAACCACGACTCTGCTCGTATCCCTGATCGACCCCCTGAAAATTATGGAAGCCTTATCTTTTGAAGTTCCCTCTTGATATCCTGGTGCGGATTTCTTGATACTGTATTCACTTCTACCATAGGAACTTCCTCCCTTAGTGGAGGGGCATCCACTTCTACCTCCGAGGTAGCACTTCCTCTCTGTGCTAGTCCCCTGAGTGTTTCTTTTATTGCTTCCAATGAGCGCAGTATAAGGATGGTCTCTGGCGATGGTGCTGGCACATTCGGCTCAGGTAACGCCGTAGCCTGACCTTGCCCCCGACCTGCTCGCGTTCTTACCATGTTTATCCCTGCTACATGGAATAATAAAATAATTAGCATATGATGACATCATGACTAATTTACCATCCAACTCATCACTTAATTCAAATGCGTCATGACTAATTTATGAGCGCTTACTCTAAGAGCTATAATTCAGGATGTTTCGATCAGGCCATCTTGAGGCCACCCGGTACTAGATATATTGCAATAATTCTATGTAGGTGTAGGTATTGGATTCCACACAACCCTCATCAAGTCGCCATCAACTCTTCAAGATATTCAATTAATGTTTATTGCCCCGCTCTCATTAACAATTGATAATTTAATAATTTACTAATAGAATTACCTAAGTTTTAAGTCTAGCATCGCGTTTACCCAACATTTGTCATGAAGTAGAATCCGTGTCCTAGCGATCAGCTCGTCATGTTGGTCTCCGTGGTATCTCATTTTCAAGATTCCGTGTCGGTCTTGCCCCTTTGACTATACGTCGAAGTTTCGGCAAGGAGCATTTTCAACATGACTTTAAACAATTGACTTTTAAATTTAAATTAACATATATTTACTCTTCAACTTAATTAATTAATTATTTTATTACATATTAGGCATTTACTTAACGGAGTATACATATTAATAATTTTAAATAATATTAATTATTTTGCAAAATCTAATAGTGCTAAACAACAATATCTAATTAAATTACTCTTTTAAAAAAAATATACTAAACATAATTCATTTATATAATATATACAAATTTTGATTATAATTTAATTTAATAATAAGAACCAATCATATTAAACAACCTACCCTATCCCTAATCTACCAAGGCCGCAGCATGACCACCACGCGGCTTGTGCTGTTCATCCTGATCCCACAACGCAAGGAAAAAGGGGAAAAACCCTAACCCTATCCGACGTCCGCTTCTCACTTTCTCTAGCTCAACAGTGAAGGAGCTCTGCAACTCTGGCTCAACTCAGCGGCTACAAGTTCAACCCGGTTCCACCGGAATGCTAGAGCTAGCCCAAGATCAGGCTTCAACACAACGCAGTAGGATAAGGGTTTGCTACAACAAAATGTTTACTACAGAATTTATTCTTCCCCTTTTGTCTCAGGTTGTTAGTTCTCTCCCAGCCCTAGCTTCCCTTTTCCTACCTTCTGAAAGAGGGAATAGCTGTGTTTTTTTTTTGTGTGAGCTGCCCTGGCCATAGGCCACTGGGCCGGCTAATCCCAGGCCGCAGGCTCATGGCCGTGCTGGCTGGGCTACGCCCAGGCCGCAGGCCCATGGCCGCTAGCCGGGCTGAAAATACCTAAGGGACGGAAAATACCAAGCACGGACGATATGATGCCTTAGAAGGGGCTTGGCAATTTGTAAAAATCGGAGAAATCTCTGAGAAGCAGTGGAGATGGCGTTAAAAGGTCAGCAATCGAAGCCTCGGATGCCGAATCTGATATCGCCATTGGAAAGCCCGGCTTCAGATGTATGAGAAAGAGTCTGAAAATTTTCCCAGGGACCACCGGAAGACTAATATTTAAGGTATTTCTTGGATCCAAGCCTAAATATTTGTTAATCGTGTCTCATTGTTTGCTGGCATGGAATTTCTTCTCGGCATGTAGAGGTCAAAGCTGCTACGCGTGGTTGAACTTTGAAGCCTTCGGGAACGACTCTGCTATTGTTGTAGAGACTATTGTTTTCGGAAGCTTCGATTACAAGGAGAGTGTGAGTGGGATTAGGAGTCTCTGTAAGCTGGGAAATCTTGATTCTTGATAAAGTACTGCTGCTTTTAGAGTTTCTATGAAAACGAGTCGATTCTGAAAAGCTTGAAAGGGATTCGAACGGCATTTTTTTTTTTGGTGTTTATGCTAGGGTCTCTTTTGGTCGTTTTGGCGCCGGTTTTTTTGGCAGTAGCTGATATTGTCATCCCTTTTGCTTTACTTTCTACCTATAAGTGTATTTCTTGCCATAGCTTGAAGCTGGATTGGGGCAGTTACAGTTTTCGCTCTTCTTTGGCTGATATACCTCTGATTTCTGTAGTACGATTGCTTATAATTGTTTGTGTTTATTCTCTGTGCGATGTGCCAAGCCTCTTTCATGGTCCTTATCTTGGCACAGCTATAGTTTGTTTGTGTTTTGTTTTGATAGCAATACTGTAACTTGTTGATTTAACATGGCTACAGTAATGTGTGCAGCAACCCTAAACCCCATAACCCAATGCGTGCAGCAACCCTAAACCCCAACTTTTAAAGCCCTGACTAGCGTATGAATTGAACTGTAGATTCCTTTGAGCACAAATTGCCTGTTGGTAAATAAAAGACAAATAAAATTGAAAATAATCCTGTCGTATGACACGATATAATGTGTAGGGAAGACATCTTCTACAGCTAATTCTTTTATTGCCACCAGTCGCCGGGAGGAAGTTATTGCCCGCCGGTATCATAGTCATTTAAATCATTGCCAGGAGGTCCATCTTACAGAAAAGGCCAGATTGAGTCTTCTTGGAAAGGGAGGTTGCTCTTTTACGCCAAGTCATTTATATATGTAGATGGCCAGGTTCGGGGAAAGCAAGAAGTTCGCTTCAGACAGAATAAGTAATATGTTATCATTTTACATTTTTCCTATTTAAAAACATCGTTTATGGATGTCATATATTAGGCGTTTTCCATTTCTGATTCCTTTTGGGTGATTTTTCTATATTTAACATACAAAATTTGCATCAATTTATTCACTCTGATTTAAGCTAAACGCCGCTATCTCACGTATAACATATTCTTTTCAGAATTAGTGGTATTAAGACATTTAGTCAGTGTGTGCCAGCATTAGTTAGAGCTGTTCTGTAACTCTCTTTATGACTATTAAAGTTCAAAATTGTTTTTACTGGAGTTTGGAACGATATCCCAGACGTTCAAATTCTGATAGTATTATCCTTTGAAATGCGTTGTGCTGGATGGACTGTACTCATTATGTAGACTAACGAAGGTTTGGCATCGCTGAAATACAACAGAAAATTTACAGTTTCCTTTATATTATTTCTTCATATGTTTTGGATCAAGTATCCGAGTTCGCCCTCATGTTTTCGGAACATGCTATTCATGAGACTCATGAATACGGCTGGGGCATTGGTCAAACTGAAGGGTACCACCACAAAATCATAGTGCCCAAACCTTCTTCGAAAAGCAGTCTTAGGTATATCACTTTCCTTAATCCGTAGCTGGTGGTAACCTGATCGTAAGTCGATCTTTGAGAAGACTGTCGCTTCTTTCATTTGATCAAAGAGGTCATCAATTCGAGGTATCGGGTACCTATTCTTTACGGTGGCTCTATTTAAATCTCGGTCATCTATACAAAGACGCAAGGAGCCATCCTTCTTCTTCACAAAGATTACTGGCGCACCCCATGGTGAAATACTTGGTCTGATGAGCCCTAGATCTAGCAATTCCTTCAATTGCATTTGCAACTCACAAATTTCTGGGGCTGTCATCCTGTAAGGTGTCTTCGATGTTGGCTCTGCACCGGGTTTTACCTCAATGGTAAAATAAAGTTCCCTATTAGGAGGTAACCCAGGTAATTCCTTTGGAAATACATCACTGAACTCGGCTAACACTGGATAGTCATCAAAGGAGGGTCCCTTCTCACTGTTTACTGCTTCAACAATGTACAACTGGCATCCCTGTCGCATACATCACTTTACGTTCATAGTTGATATGAAATGTAGGGACACCTTCCGTTTGATACCCTGGATCTTGATGGCCTCTCCACTGTCATTAATGCAAAGAACCTTCTTTCCATAACAGTCTAAGAAAGCTCGATGTTCCTCAAGCCAATTCATACCGATGATGAGATCATAAGTTCCGAGAGTGGTGATGTACACTTTGACTTGTGTAACAGACACCCCGAGATCCACCACACACTTATCGACACTAGGTCCTACTGCTTGCTTAACCCCTGAAGCCATTTCAACTAAGCTGAAATCGTCATGATCGTAGGCTGCCAACCCACATTTGTCTAATGCATATGGAGAAATGAAACTATCAGTAGTGCCAGGATCAAACAATATTCTAAGCTTGACATTATTGACTGTACCTAGTGATTCCACCACAGTGGATTGGTGCTCCGCTTGATGGTTGTTTACTGCAGCCGAGATCGGATGCCTACTACCCCCACTCCCCATTGGGGCTTTTCCTTCTTGCTGCACTGTACCGTATCGTAATTCGGGACAATCACACTAGTAATGTGGACCTCCACATCCCCAACAAGCAACCTGTAATGGAGTGGGAGAAATAACCCGTTCAGACCTTTGAGAGGGGCTCCTCCCCCTAGGACCCCTTCCTCTACTGGCTGATCCTCTGAAATTCCTCACACCCTGGTGAGTTCCTGTGGCTGACTGGGGCACCGCCCTAGTTGTCATTGATCTGTCTACCGCTGTGACTCTTGGTGTGCTCCTGTTCCCGTAGGGAGGTGGCCTCGCATATCCTCCCCGAGGGTAGCTTCGAGGGGCCTTCCCCGCAAACCCTGACTGCTGAGAGTTGAATGACCTGATGGGATTTGCACCCAACATCTCCTCAGTGTAACGAGCACAATCTACTGCTTTGGCGACCGAAGTCGGTTTCCACATCCGTACCTGAGCCCTGATCTTGGCATTGAGCCCATACACGAAGCGCTCAACATGGTGTTTGTCATTGTCCAAGTAAGGGACATACTTCACCAACTCCATGAACCTATCTTCATACTCCTCCACCGATAGATGCCTTTGTACCAAGGCATGAAGAGCCCCTGCTTGTTCTTCCTGGTAGGATGCGGGTAGGTACTTCCCTTTGAATTTTTCCACAAACAGTTCCCATGGAACCTTGTTTGGTGTAAGGTGTAGCTTCCTTTCTTGGTTTCCCCACCAGTTCAAAGCGGCCCCCTTTAGTTGAAATATGGCCAGTTTGGACTTGGACGTGGAGGTGTACTCCTACAAGGTCAAGCACCTGGTCATCTCTTCCAACCACGACTCTGCTCGTATCCCTGATCGACCCCCTAAAAATTCTGGAAGCCTTATCTTCTAAAGTTCCCTCTTGATATCATGGTGTGGATTTCTTGGTACTGTATTCACTTCTACCACAGGAAATTCCTCCCTTAGTGGAGGGGCATCCACTTCTACCTCCGAGGTAGCAGTTCCTCTCTGTGCTAGTCCCCTGAGTGTTTCGTTTATTGCTTCCAACGAGCGCAGTATAAGGATGGTCTCTGGCGATAGTGCTGGCACATTCGACTCAGGTAACGCCGTAGCCTGAGCTCGCCCCCGACCTGCTCGCGTTCTTACCATGTTTATCCCTGCTACATGGAATAATAAAATAATTAGCATATGATGACATCATGACTAATTTACCATCAAACTCATCACTTAATTCAAATGCGTCATGACTAATTTATGAGCGCTTACTCTAAGAGCTATAGTTCAGGATGTTTCGATCAGGCCATCTTGAGGCCACCCGGTACTAGATATACTGCAATAATTCTATGTAGGTGTAGGTATTGGATTCCACACAACCCTCATCAAGTCGCCATCAACTCTTCAAGATATTCAATTAATGTTTATTTCCCCGCTCTCATTAAAAATTGATAATTTAATAATTTACTAATAGAATAACCTAAGTTTTAAGTCTAGCATTGCGTTTACCCAACATTTGTCATGAAGTAGAATCCGTGTCCTAGCGATCAGCTCATCATGTTGGTCTCCGTGGTATCTCGTTTTCAAGATTCCGTGTCGGTCTTTCCCCTTCGACTATATGTCGAAGTTTCGGCAAGGAACATTTTCAACATGACTTTAAACAATTGACTTTTAAATTTAAATTAACATATATTTACTCTTCAACTTAATTAATTAATTATTTTATTACATATTAGGCATTTACTGTTGTATAAGCTGTTCTTCCAGATCTGTTGTATAAGTGCCGATAACTGCTGTAAAATTCAGCTTTGCATTTTTACTTAATGCACCAATAACTTTATTTTCTTTCCCTTTACTGTGTTGAATTTTGAAATCATATTCACTTAGAATAGCTAACCACCTAGCTTGTCTAGCATTCAGGTTAGGTTGATCTAACATATATTTTAATCCCTTATTATCGGTCATTAAGATAAATTTTCTTCTAATTAAATGGTGACACCACATCTTTAAAGCATGTATGGCAACAGCTAATTCCAAGTCATAGGTTGCATAATTATTTTCATGAATTTTCAATTTCCTAGACTCATAAGCAATAACATGTCCTTCTTGACTCAACACTTCGCCTAAACCGTCATTACAGGCGTCAGTACATACTATAAAATCTTTATTTAGATCAACTATTCTTAAAATAGGTGCACTGGTTAATAAGGTTTTTAAATTTTTAAAACTATCCTCGCACTTCTGATTCCAATCAAATTTCTTCCCCTTTTTCTACAAAGAGGTTATTGGATTTACGATTCTCAAAAACCCTTCGATAAACCTTCGGTAATAACCGGTAATCCCCATAAATGATCAGATATCAGTTACATCTTTAGGAACTGGCCAATTTTCGATTGCCTTTATCTTTTTAGGATCCACCAAAATTACTTCTTTAGTCACCACATGACCTAAGTACTAAATTTTATCTTTAAAGAAGTCGCATTTACTAAACTTTGCAAAGAGTTGATGATCTTTCAACTCTTGCAAGACAATTTTTAAATGTTCTTTATGTTCTTCTTCAGATTTTGAATAAATTAATATGTCGTCGATAAACATGACCAAAAATTTATCCAGATATTTATGCATTACATTATTCATTAGACACATAAAAACAGCTGGAGTGTTAGTAAGCTCGAATGGCATGACGACAAACTCGTAATTTCCATATCGAGTCCTAAAAGCTGTTTTAAAGATGTCTTCATCTTTAATTCTAACTTGGTGATATCCAGACCGTAAATCAATTTTTGAGAATACCGTGGCTCCATGTAGTTGATCAAACATATCATCTCTGCGAGGTAGCGGGTATCTGTTCTTGATAGTCATATTATTTAGTTAACGATAATCTATGCAGAGTCGTAGAGTTTCTCCCTTTTTCTTAACCAAGATGACAGGTGCCCCCCATGGAGACACACTAGGTCGAATATAATTATTGTCAATAAGTTCTTTTAATTGTGACTTAAGTTCATTAAGTTCAAGTATATTCATCCGATAAGGGGCCTTTGAGCTGGGCACTGCACCAGGTACCATCTCAATAGTAAAATCTAGTTCCCTTTTCAGAGGTAGTCCCAGAATTCTTCCGAAAATACATCTGCATACTCCTTTAGAACCGGTATATCCTCAAATTTTAATTTTTCTATGTTATTTAGATTTTCCTCATTGGTTACTATTACTGCATAAGCCTTACAACTTTTCCTAACAACTCTCTTAAGCTGCAGAGCAGAAATCTGCCTCATGATTGTTTTCCTAGGGATTCGCTTTATGCTTATTAGTTTTCCATCATTATTTATACAAGTAAAGGTTTTATCATATCAATTTAAGACCACCCTATGCTGCTCTAACCAATCCATACCGATTAGTATGTCATATGAACCCAGAGGTAGTACATTAAGCTTAACAAAATTTTCAAATTGATCCATAGTTACTGCATAATTCTTTACAAAACTAGTTACCTTTCTCTTTGCACCAGTAGCTAACTGAACCAACCAAGAACTTGCAAAATTTTCAATAGGCAGTTTACACTTTTCTACCAAATTAGGAGAAATATAACTTAAACTAGCTCCTGGATCAATTAAAATGGCTATGGGTGTTTGGTTTATCTTACCTTCTACTTCCACCATGGAAGTTTGATAGTCTGCTTGTTGATTCTCCAAAGCTGCATTGATCCTGGGCATAGTCCTCGCTAAATCTCCAACAGTCATCTCCTCCTATATTGTGTGGATATTGCTAACAGTTTTTTTCTGATTGAGACAGACTAAGGCATAATGTGGATCATTACATTCCCAACACTTTACGGGTTCTTTTCGTTCAAATTTATTTGTGTAATTACTATGATTATCAGCAGGCTCTTTATTTTTTTGATTGTTCTGATTATTCTGTGAATTATTCTTATTCCCCTGAAAATTCTTATTAGAGAAATTTCTAGCATTATTATTTTTAGAATTCTGATTAGGCACAAACTCTTGCTTCTTTTGATCATAATTATTATTCTTTTTGGCCTTCCAGTTGGCCATACTCTCCTTTTTCGATCCTGTTCATAACAGAAATTTGCTTTCCTCATAGCTTCTTCCAGGGTTTTTGGATTGTCATACTCAATCCTATCCTTTATGTGATAAGGTAAACAGGTGAGAAACCATTGTACCTTTGGTTTTTCATCCACAAGGTATGGCACATACCTAAGTAGACTTAAAAACTTACTATTCAAATCTTTCATAGTCATTGTACCTCATTTTAGCTCATAAAATCCTTTAGCCCTTTCTTCATAGTACTATTTAGATAAAAATTTCTTTTTTAAGTACTTCTTGAATGTGATCCAATTTATGTTCTTCTCTCTTATACCTTTAACTCTCTTTAAATCTTGCCACCATATATCAGCTTTCCCTGTAAGATTATAAATAGTCATTCTAGCCTTTAATCGGTTAGAATAGTTATAAATTTGGAAGTACTTCTTCATCTCGGATAACTAGGATTCTACTTCCTCCCCCTTTTCAGTTTCTCCATTAAATGTTGGCGGCTTGATGTTCTTAAAATCTCCAGAAATTTCTTGATAAGGTTTGTATTTTCTTTTTCTAGAATGGTGGTTATCCTCACTATTATCACTAGTATAATGAGAATTACGTTGATCGCCAAATACTTTGGAAGATGAGCTACTTTCATTTTTAATCTGTTTAGTATTTTTATACTTATGTTGGTAACTTATATCTTCTGAATCAGCTCTTTTACCCCTTCCCTTAGTATGAAATCTTTCTATTAAGATCTCATTCAGGTTCTCTTGAGCTCTTAGAATCCTCTCATTTTCTTTTTTAACAGATTCCGTTTCAGATTTTAATTCTTTTACTGTTTGTAAAAGTTCTGATGAATTAGTGGTTATGTCTTCTTGCATAGGTTCTCTTTGTAAATTATCTTGTTCGGTATAGGGAGATTCCTCTAGTCTTTCCATACCTGTTGTTAAACTCAGAAACAAATTTCTTTGTTGATAACATTAAAAGAAAACAACATCAACAAAATGATTTAAATTCACTGTTCCATATAGGAAAGTTGAGCTTCATTAAGGCCTAGTGTTTGAACCTTGTGCTCTGATACCACATGCCATAACCCCAAAAATTTCATAAAAATTTAAAATTTTTAAAGTAACATAAAATGTTTGAATACGCAGTTTAGTAACTGCCAGCAGATAGCGGAAAATGAAACAGTTTAAGAATTTGTAATGAATAGTTTCAAAATACAAATAACTAATACAACTTTAATTTTTATAAGTTATATAAAAATGACTTGCATTTAGATTGCTGCTAGCTGTACTAATAATTTACTTTTGGTAAGTAGGTGAGAAACTATCTTTGAAATTCGGGGTTACTTAGCATTCTGCTAAGTTAGATGGAGCGCTGGTTCTTACAGGTTCAACAGGTAAGCGAATGATCAAGTAGGAGTTTATTTTGTATGATAGCGAGATGTATTTCTTTAGCATGTTAAGATGCTAGTAAATAAATTGATTATTTAAAAGCAAGGCTCTGACGAGGTAAAGTAATTTCCTTTGTTGTTTTGGTTCCAATACAGTATTCATAGTTTAGCCATAAATACTGTTAACCTTAACATACTTAGTGCCATTTACTAGAATGAGTTCTGCCAAGGTTTCTTTTTGTTGAAAAGATTATAACACTTAGTTAAAAATAGATTCTTCCAGTGAGCTTAGGGCTCATGATATTTGACGTACAATTACTTTTATTGTAACACGATCTTACTGCTATTGTCATGTTTAATACTTGAATGTACTACTTTTATGCATGAATATACTCTTACGATTTTCAAAGGTAAAGTTTACAAATAGATTACATATCTCTACTTCAACTCTTCTTTACTAGTCGTGAAGATTATCAACTTGATGATTATATGCAATTATGCTTATCTTCTTGCATTGCTAGATATCAAGCTATAAACTTCGATTTCTAGGTTATCGCTATGCTACATGTGTTATTGTAATAATATAATACCACATTGTTTTTATAATGTTACCAAAATAATTTTTACTTGTATCCTTAGGTAGTTTTACTACCTAGTAATTACCATGGTGTAGTCTAATTATTGGTATGACATAATATAAGTTTGGTTCTTTATAAAAACAAGATTATTAGCTCCAAAGTATAATTGACTTTATGTAATCATGTGAATTATCCTAAGGTGGAATACTACCTAACAACCACTTCCATAAATTTGAAACTAAAGTTAAAACACATTATCAGTTTTATTCTTATAGTTTACTAGATCTAATGCAAAGCACAAATACAAATATGATTGTCTTTGTAAGCAATAATAAGAACCATCCAAAAGTTCGTTGGCAAAAGTGACATAAGAATCAATATTAGTAAGCGTTATACTATGGTCAATTCTTCGTGATTGTATTAATGGCAAAGTTTATGCACCTTTCTTCTATAGTCGATGACATAGATTCATTATTAGCAATGATAGAAGGCCTTATTACAATCGATTCGCAAATGATATAAGTTTTTATACTAAAGTTGATTGCATAGTTTTTAATTATTGGCAATGATAAGTTTTACATTTGATAGTGCAGGGTTGACTATAGAAATCGGCCCACTCTTGAGTTATATTTCTAGAAGGGCACGTGGATGAGTCTCCACCATGCAATGGTTGACTATTAACACAACGAAATCCTATGTTCTTTCATTTTTCTTCGAGGGTTTGCTCTGTGCTATGAGAACTCTTCGCGGCCATGAGAGGCTGCTCCTGCTCTTCTTGTTAACTCTGTTATTTGCTTTGCTGTGCGAAGTGGTTTGGGTATCTTAGTTTATATACTCGAATTCTCTTGTGAGTGATGTTTTTACTGTGTGAGTGGTTTTCATGGCTTTGCTTGGCTTGAAGCCTGTCAGGAATTATGCCCTGTCACTGCTTATTCCTTACCTGGTCTCATGGAGTTTGAATTCGTTTCTTACTACCTTCGTTACAGGGTTGACATGAGGGCTTGCTTGCTTCTCTGTGTAGTTCACTCATGCTGGTGACTGTTCTTTCTCGGCTCGGCTCTCTTCTTGCTCACAGGTATAATTCTTAATTCTTAAATCGAAATTTATTTTTGTCAATACTATTATTTAAGCTAGGGTTTATACTCATGAACGGAGTCTTAAATTATTACTCGGAACTGTGTTCTTGCAGGTACTTGCAACGGCTCCAAGCTTTAAGTGGAAAAAATACAACCTCAAGCTTCGGTGAACATTGTGGCCTCCAACCGGTAAGCCCTGGTTTAGATGTGGGTCCTCCCTACTTACGATAAGGGTTGTTGGATGAAGTTTACAGTGGTTGGAAGCATGGCTTCGGTTTCTTCGATGGTTAAAATGTTTAGTTTGTTATTACTCAAATTTTAAGTAAAACCCTTGCAGTGCTCACTGGGTAGCACAGGCTCTTGACCCGTGATATGTATTTGGTTTTGGTTTAACAAAATAGCCTAATGGCTTGATAATGTAATACGATGGGTTTAAGAATAAAAGAAACTCCCTATGCTCT
>LPNX010996763.1:161549-268404 GCA_001517045.1 Pseudotsuga menziesii | reverse complement strand
ATATATATATATATTATTTTAAGAAAGAAGACTATGGACAGTCTAGTTGCATAGTTCATGGGGTTTTTATTTTTACAGTTAGCAATGTAACCAGGTATATTTTATTATAGGAATTTTTGTGTATTTGGTTTTAAAAAGGGTTTTGACCCTTTGATTCTCATAGGCTATAAGCCTGTCTGGATTTGAGTTTTTAGAATGCACATATATAAATGATTCTTAGGTTATTTTGTTTATTATTTACATATACATTTTAATTATTACTACTCTGTAAGTTATAATTGTTTTAAAACTCTGTATAGAAAATGATGTTAACTTCAGGACTCAATTTATTTTTAAGGGTTTAAAGAAATACTGTAAACCCTACAGTATACAAAAATTTGCTTCTTCTTGAAGTATTCTTAACTCTGTTTTTAAGAAATGAAATAATGGATTATAATATGATTTACAGTTGTACTTTCAATTCTGCAGGAAATGAAAAAATTCTAACAGTTTTACTCCCAGTTTTAGTTAAGAAAATAATACTTTATATTTTTAGTGCAGCCTACTTAACACTAGAATAATCTCGACTCTCAGTAATTTTGCAAATATGAAAAGATTATAAACGAATCCCTAATCTGGTTTTATTACGTTAATAATTAAGATTAAGTTAATATTTAAAAGCTGTTTTGTTATTAACTTTTTATATGCTTTCTCAAATATCAGTTATTATCTACTATAATATTTTTATTTCCTATCAGTATACTAATATTGTAGTAATAGTGTATTTACTATTTCTTATACTTGTATTTTCATTTAGTCAGTTTAAGTAAAACAATAAGTGTAAGAAAACCATAACACTGCTTTTTCATTGCATTCATTAAACATTGAAATAAAATCTATTTTTGTTTACCTACAGATACAAGAATCATATCCACTATTTTCATTCTAATAAAAGAATTATTTCATTTACTTAAAACAATCTAACTATGCTAGAGTACGAGCTGGTTTTCAGGTGTTGAAAAACACAGCTTAGAAATTAAATTTCTATCTGTTTCACTATTTCCATAACCATTTTCATTTCTATAAATAATCTAAAAATTTACTGAATCTAACATTTCACAATTACCTTTCATTCATAAACCCTAAGCATTTAACATGCATGTAGTAGATAAACTAAGATTTATTTAACTAAGATAGTAAAAATAAAATAGAACCTATTGAGGACAAGACAACAATAGCTTGAGGAAGTTGTTCCTCCCTAACAATCTCCTGGAGAGCGCTCAAACAATGCTTCCTTAGGACCTTCGAGCTTGTTCTTGGTCTTCTTGGCTAAGAACTGGGTGGAGAATGAAACTGTAAAATCCTCTACCACCTGATTGGTTCAATTACCTCAGTAATAACAATCTTCTCTCAGCAGTATGATCTTCAGCTTAAAAGCTGCAACTAGATCAATCTTAGTAGTTATCCCCTCAAACACTTTCCAGACTCCTCTCCATTGCATTTCTCTTGAGTAAATTCATTCACCCTGAATGATCACTTCTCTAGAATGAGCAGCCTCAACTCTCTTCAATGGGAAATTTTCTAGATATGCCTAGGTCTTCTGGGTCAGTTTTCGTTAAATGAGCCACCTGCTCTGATTCCACTTTCTTGGGGAATCATGACCACAACTATAGGGAAGTTTCCACTTGCAACAGTTGGAAGTGGTTTGAGGATGCCGCCACATGTTAGTTTCCTCTCCACCCAGTCTCCTCCACCAATTGGCTAGTAAACACTCTTTTAACAGCTCTCCTAAGCTGTTGTCTGCTCATTTATTTATTTATAAATAAAATATTATGAATTTCCATTAAATATTCTTGACCCCACTAGGTCATCAATTGCAACTTAGCATAAAATTTAACACAATGTTCCTCAAATAATATAAAATTGTTTTTGCAAATTGGGGCATGTGATAGTTGAGGTAGAGATGAGGCATAACAGGCGAGGCAAGCCGTGGCGAGGAAAATCTAGAGCTGAGGCCTAACAAACGAGGTAGAGGTAGAGCCGAGTCCTAATAGAATAGGTGAGGTGATGCAGAGGCAGAGCTGAGATGCAGGCATTACAGAGATGAGGCGAGGCGTCACAGATTAGGAGGCGAGGCAGAGCAGGAGGTGTTGTAGAGCTGAGGCGAGGCAGAGCCGAGGCGTCGTAGAGCCGAGGGAAGGCAGAGTCAAGGCGAGGCTCAGGAAAAAATCAGAAACGAAAAAACTGGAAATAGTTGCGTCATTAAAAATATATATACCTTTTTTCGGCTGAAAGGTTGTTCGGCCGAACAATCTTTCTGTTGAAAAAATGTTCGGATGAAAACAATTCTGCTGGACAATATTTTTTCGGCGATCCTTAAAAACATCGCATCATGAGGTTCACCATTAGTTTTAACATTCGGCCGAAAGTTTTTGTAAATTGTTCGACCAAAAAAGTTAAATAGTTCGGCCGAAAAAAAAATAGTTTGGCCGAAAGTGTTTTAATTACGGATTCGGAAAGTTGATTCTCAAGGAATTGACACCCAGGTTCATAATTTCACCTGTAAGTACTTCACTCTTGCACTATCTCTCACCATAAAAAGGAATCAAATACATTAAATGTAGTCTTAGATGACCCTACATGCTCGTTCTAGGATACTTTGAACATAGAGTTCATGCTTTGTTTATTGGAACATTCAACCCCAAACTTGAGTTAGCACTTTAAAAGTACCCTTGATTGTATCCAAAATGGATTCAAATGATCCCCTTATATATCATTCCTCCTTTATTCTAAAGTTCAAATTCGCTCTTCGATCATGGCACTTCCATTATTTTTCCCATCCAATCTTTAACAAATTTAAATAATTCCCAACACATATACACCATACAATATTCGTTCCTATAAAAGAGCATCATTAGTGAATTTGTTATTTCAAATTGTTGTAGCTATTAACAATATGAAAGGAGACGATATTGTGTCCACCATCCAGTTACCACTCAACTACTCCATTTGTTCTTTCATTGCTAAGGTTGTTCACCTACTGTGTTGCGAAAAGAACCTCGACCATAGATCTATTCTCTTCTTTGTCGTTACCATCGATATTCGCTGCCAGTACCACTTTTCATGATTTGAAATCATGAATTTATCCGCACAAGTTTAGTTTGCAAAATCGGCTAGGACCGTGGATCTTCTTCTGATCTCATCTCTGCCGTTGAATGCTTCCGACCTTTAACCTTTTTGCAATTTGGAAAATCTCCTTCCATCGAGCATTTTTGCCTAATGAAACTATTTTAGGCCGTTGATTGGGCTTTGCTCTGATCTCGGCTTTTCATTTGTTTTCCTGCTTTAATGGACTCCGCGAAAGCCAAAATTTGACCGTTCTCCCGCGTCTTGGGCCAAAACTATGATCTATCTTTGTTCTTCTTCCTTGTGATCCCAGATTACTGGGTTATGACTCTTGTCTCTATCATCCATGCTGCCATGATAACCTAAAGGGTGTTCACATAATCTTCAAAGGAGTGGAACCTTCCTCGAACTCTGTCAGGTCCATAAATCGACTGTTGCAAACAGAGTGCTAATAGTTGGCTCTACGAGGGATGCTATCCTCCCAGTGAGGTAGCAAAGAACCCCTGTAGAACAAGTGCCAAATCCATTGGGTTGTCTTCAATCTTTCTTTGAAATCTCCATTCTTCTCTAAGCTACTGCTTCAGCGAATTCATGCCACTCCCGCAAACGATGTTCTTGACTGCAAAACCTGTGCTTGCAACTCAAAACGAAAACAAACTAAAATAGAAATGAAGGAAATGCTCGATGATTTCCGAGCTTATTTGTTCCTACCTACTCTATCTAATTTAGTTCATAAATCCTATTAAGTGAAATCAGATTTCCAATGAAGCCAATCAAGCAACTTGCCCAATAGTTTTGTTCCTTTTTCATGCTTGATGGAAAAAAATGAAATAGATACTGGGAGAGGGTAATGACAAATAGATTGCTCTCTAAGGCAGTAACATGATCAGTCATCATCCTTACTTAGCCCTTCCATGTACCCTACTATGGGGTCATAGAAAACCCAGCAACCTCCAACCTACTCTGTCTTATACTCGTGGGAAAGCCGTTCGGAACTCCCTTCTTCTAGTGATTTGTCCGGCTGAAACCTAGAAGATTGTGGCAGAGGGCCCACAGAATCTTTCTTCAATGAAACATCCCCTTTTTCGCCTAAAATTTCTGCAACGAGAGCTTGATGTGCCTCAAGAGGGAGGTCCTCCACTTCTCCAGCAGAACTGAGTAGGCATATCCCTCTTGTGTGAGGTGGTACTCCTGAAGGCAGAACATTGGAAAATGTATTTGATTGAGGGCTACTGCATCCTTCTCTGTGGCTCGACACCTCATCACAAACCCCCGACATATCGGTAGTTGGAGAGGGATTGCATGGAAGTTTCTTTTTATCATCTCTACTTACATACAGGTTTATGGACCGCACCATCTCCCCTTCTTTCCGTTTTTGCTTTGAGGCTCTAATCATGTGTCGTATTAATTCAAAAGAGGCATAACACAAGGGTAGGTTATCACCATTAGTGCCTTCATCGCCTTTTTCTGTTTTAACCTCCCGACTTCGCATAACATCTTATTCCTCTCCATCAGCAAGTCTTGATTCAATGGCTAGCTTCTCAGGTACAACCCGCAAGTATTCTTCCTCATATTCATTGTACACAGGCGCACCGAATTCCTTCTTAAAATCATCTTGTATAGACCCAGGGTGACGTAGGTCACAATCTTTAGAGAACAGGCCTACAGGACCACATGTTCCCATATCAAGCAGGTCATCTTTCTGTTTACCGGGAGAGGACTTTAGTGGGATCGGGACTCTCCCATTCTGCTTGTAGGGCCCAACCAATTTTGATGTATCTTTTATTTCAACACCGCTACATTGGATTGATAAGCTTTTTGACATCTTAAGGTTTTCCTCAACCTCCAAACAATTAATAAACATATGTTGCAGAGTGGTTGATTTTCTTTCCAAAAGAAGCAAGGACAACTCGGGAGGAAAGGTGGCTGCATAATAGATTTTAGCAGCGTTCTCAAGAGGTTGGACCTCCTTAGGCATGTTATAATAAAGGCTTGCGAATCTTCTGTTGAAACTAGATATGGCTTCACCCTCATGTCTCTTAAGGGAATAAAATTCTGAAAGTATTTGATCCAGTGGCCTTCTCCTACCCCAAAACTATAAGAAGGTGCAAGAAAACTCTTCCCAAGTATTGATGGACTTAGGTTGCAAGTGCTTGAACCATTCTTTAGCATCTCCTTGCAAGGACTGGGAGAAATCCCTCATGCAGACATCATCATGTTCTATCTCAAAAAGATCAGAGAAATGTTCAAAGGCTTGTAAATGTTTCTTAGCGATGAAGCCTTTGGGTTCTCTGTAACATTTGGGGAGGTATTTGTAATGTTTTGCAGGAAAATAATGGAGGATGGGAGGCAATTGTAGCGGCTTGTACCAGCTTGGAGAAACAGAAGAGACCAGGTTAGGCACAATAGCTATGCTATCGTTCGAGGTTTCATGAATTTCACAGGGGTGACCTTTGACACCATGGGCCTCTGGAGAAAAATCTAGGTCAAAACTAGATGTACAAGACAATGCAATGATTTCAGTTCGTAAAGAAGGATAAGCATGAATATATCCATAGCTTTGTTCAGAATGAATTGAACCATAGAAGGCTGTTTTGATAAATCTAGGGAGGGATAAGAACAAAATTACAAGACAAGACAAAGCTTCTTGGAAGAAACGTAGAATCTAGAATCTTAATCTTTCACCATGCATTCTTGAGCCTTACAAGGGGTCAATTTTTCTTTTCAGACAGATCCTGCCTGTTCTTTTTGACCATTTGATCTCTAGGTCATACCACCAGCAGAGTCGCTGAAGTATGAACCCTTCAAGAGTGGAGTCGCCAGGTGAAAAGTGCTCAACCTTTTTGATATCTGATCATTGTCCACCATCAAAAACAAGATCTAAAATGATGTCGTTTTTCCCAGGGAGGGCCTTCAATTCCGTCCCCGGCAATGACGCCAGTTTGTTGGCACCAGGATCGTGCCCATAAGGTTGGGCAGAAAGAGGGCTCTCTCACGGGAAACAATAGAACCGCTTTAGACTGTGCCTCTAGCCTTGCGCAGTTAGAGAGGGATCTCTTGCTTGTCTTTAGATTTACTCCATGTAAGATATTCGATCAAGGATGGTCAGGAGGCCAGACTCCTAAAATAGGACAAAGTGGAGTAACGTGAGATGCAAGTGGGATTATCAGGGAAAGGGACCATTGACAATGGAGTCGAAGGCTCGGGTAGGGAACATTTGCAGGAGGAAAATAATGGCATGGGTTTACCAATAGAGGAAAAATAGCTGTCGATCTCATAATCAGGAGATATTTAGCGAGTGTTTAGAAGATTAGAGAGAATAACCCATCACGTGGAGCACCAGCAAGATGAATTCCACGTAACTTTAGAAGAAAACTAAATGAATATATAAAACAACAGGCGAAGCATAGCATGTATGAATTCCGAACTGTTATACAATCAGTTACAGACATGAAAGAAATAAAAAAACTAGAATGAAAACAGGATATACATTTCACGTAGAGAAAAGACATATTGAAATAAGCAACGACACATGAATATCTGTCTTAAGAAACAACTCTTCCTCTGCAATTTTATTCATAACACAGGCATCATATCTTATTTACAATGGAGATCATTAGCCCTTGAAGGTTTCCCCAACCTACCAGCTAAATCTTTATCCCCCTATAGGGAATGCATTTATACTACTTCAGTGCTGTGATTATTCTCCGAAACAAACCTAAAGACTGTTTGCGATCGCAATCATGTGTTAATAGTCTATATAGTGGAACTACCGCGATGTTTTACAAATATAAACAAAAGTTATGGAGCAAGTGGGTGCACTCGGCCTAGGTGATAGCTTGACGTGCTCGGCCACTATTATGGATTCTGAGTATGACGCCCCTCCGCTTGCTTCTAGGTGAGTCACCATTTATTGGGTGTTGGACCTTAAAAGGCCTGATGAATCAACATGATGCCCCCTTCTCTATCCAAAGTGTGTGTTTCCACCGTGTTCAAATGCAGCTTTCTGCATGGGTGCACATTGGTGGGGTAGTTTGTAACTTTCCCCTGCTCAACCTCATTCGCCACCTCCTTCTTCTCCGGGTAACACTGTTGGACGTAGGGTCCGAAAGAAGCACCGCATTGCTTCTGGCTGAGGCGAGCCTTTTCAGTGGCTTTTCATTCTTGTAATGCTCATTCCCAGTAAGGCAGTCTCTCCCATAGGCAATAAGGCATGGCATATCTACACCAGCCCCATCACCCTTGGTAAGTGGAATTCACAAATAGGGCCGCGCGGGCTTTAGACCCCTGATGCTCCCATCCGAACAAACACCTATACAAGGAGCAGTCTACGACTGTCTCCTTCTATGGAGGCTTTGGGGGCAGCGATGGTATTAGGGGTTCCTGAAAAAACACTTACGGGGAGTAAGTGTCTCGGCACCGCGTCGTCGGAGGTGAGGGTATCTAAAGGCGGGTGTATCTCTCAAAATTATTCACATCTGGGCCCCGATGGCTGGTGTCATCCTTGGCATGCAATACCAAGTTGGCATGTGAGTGTGGAAATTTTCTCACCAACCATCAACACCCCCAGACGGACAAGCTTTTCGAACCAGATCGCCATCTCCAAACTCTTTGAGCTTCTATGGATTCGTGACGAAGCAGAAACTTTGGTTTTGGAAATATGTTAGCTCATCCCCAATGTTTCGAAGGTAGTATATATAAGGCTTCGAGACTGACCTTTGCAATGAATGGTCAACATTCCCGCACATTTTGTCATCGAGTGTTTTTGGTATCAACATGTGTGAGGGCGCAAGCAGAGTGATCCTTTACCTACTGGGGATCTAGTCACGTTGTTTCATCGGCCGTGGCACCTTACCGTCTGCTGTGGGAAGTAGTTTTGGATGCTACCTGGTACAGTTGATCCATGCTGCAAAGCTCATGAAGTGAACGCTCCCATGCTTTCTCATTCTATGATGTAGGAAACATAATGGTTTCCTCCTTCGTGCTAGCCTCGCCCTGTGTGAGTAGTGAGTTCTTCGGTTACTTTCCTTACTTCAGCAGGCCAACTCACACAAAAGCCACCTGTCTTTGCGCAATATGACTCTGCCACATGGATGATTTCACCTGTATGCCTGCTACGAATGGCGTCTAGGAATTGACCAATCTACGAGGAGGCAAATTACATGTATGGACGTCTCTTCCCCTGTCATCTCCACACTGGATGCGGCACCTGCAGCCTGGAGGCCTCCTCAGCCCTCCGATTTGGGGGGGAACGTTTCACATCCACCATCCATGTTTCTTCACTTCTGCCACCAATTTCTCTTTTCTTGATACAACGAGAATCTTTGTATCGTGATGCGCTCTTACCTGTCGATCGGGATTGACCTCTTCATGCAACCGTCGATCCAAGTGGGTCCTACCACCTTTTTTGTGAAGCGGGACCATGACGCTGTCCGTGCTAGTTCAGATTGCGAAAAGAACCTCGACTGTAGATCTATTCCCTTCTTTGTCGTGACCATCAATATTCGTGGCCGGTACCACTTTTCACGATTTGAAATCGTGACTTTATTCGCACAAGTTTGGTTTGCGAAATCGGCTAGGACCGTGGATCTACTTCTGATCTCATCTCTACCATCGAAAGCTTTCGACCTTTAACCTTTTCACAATTTGGAAAAGCTCCTTCTATCGAGCATGTTTTCTCAGGTTGTTCGTAGTTAATGTACCAGTGTAGATCCATTTTAAAATTGGATATATCAAGCACCAAGAGGGATCGAGTTTCTTGATGTGCATAATTTTTATCATTTAATATAAAGAAATTAATACATGACATGCAATTAAATGATTAAAGAATTACACCTCAAGAAATTTAATCCCTCTTGGTGCTCAATAGATCTAAGTTTAATATGGATTTACATTGATTTTATTTATTTATTTATAGATGTTGCCACATATGTATGTACATGATAACATCTGTCTCACGTTAGGTTGTAGAACACCTCACTACTTTGAATGCAATAACGATTGTGAATTTACAATAGAGTTTGCAATCTTAATTTCCTTTTCTATATCCCTTTGGATCCAAAACAAGCTCTATAGAATTTGTAGTTCCATTGTTTGTAGAGTTATGCGTTAATATATATCATTTAATCTACTATAACTAGTTTAATTAGTGAGAAAATGACATCTCATAAATGAAAACAAATCCTAACTAGTGGGATCCAATTGGATTTGGGATCATAAATATTGGTATCAATGCACATCGTTCTTTCACTCATTGATTACTTTTGGTAAAGGTTGGATGGTGAGTACTAGAAGTGGGTATCATGTAATTGGAGAATTTTTATAGGGTGGTGTTGAAATAAATTAGAGTGTAATATTTGTTTCAAAAGAGGTCATGGAAAGAAAATACCAAAACATAATGATTGCAAAGGAAGAGATTGATTCCCATTATACAAGGTTGGCAAGCATGGAACAAAAGGCATTGTCATGTTGACATGATATGCACAAACATTGGACTCATTCTCAATGGTTGGATAACACTACAAGGTCGATGGTAATGTCTAACTTAATAAATATATATTATCCATCCCCACCAAGTGTCAATTTATCTTCTAGTACTTTGGAAATATACTCCAACACTATTAACTATCAAGTTCTCTAAAATCTACCTCTAATTTGGGCATGTTTCAAGTTCAATAAGGACTCAAAGTGTGGCCACCATTTGGTTAGTAACAACCTTTCTTGATGAAACAAAAATATGAAATAAAGCTTTTTGATGGATCACTCAATGCTATGAAGGTGTACGGATTTCTACAACATTGGGAGCATTTCTCTAATCTTGTTTTCTTAAGAATCATAGAAGGTTAGAGGTGATCGATGAAGATGGTAAGAAATGTGTTTTAATGGTAAGAGAATTTTAGCTCAAAACATTATCATAAAAAAAAGATTCATATAACATTATAAAATGGATTGGGTTGAAAGTTGTCTTTCACAATAAATTATATTTATATTTAGTTTAGTATGAACAAGAAACGAAGATCAAGTAACAATATGTTTCACATATAAACTAAGGAAAAATGTACCCCAATGTTGCATCATTTTTTATTAAATCCCACAATGTAGAGGACGAATAAATGAGACTACTCAAGTATGTCAAAAGGTTACATAAACACATTTAGAAGGAGTTCAACATTATTTGGCATCAACATGTTGGATAACACATATAGGAAAGGACAAAAGGAGCCTCCTAGTAAATGAGGTACGAAATGAGGTTGGACATTATATGTGGGTTGGATTATGTGTGATATAATCCAAATAATTTATAATGTACTTTTATATCTCTCGGGCTATATATACTCTCAAAGTATCTTTGTCCAACATCCTTGTTTGTTTCATCGCTTCTGAATGTACATGGGAGAATGCCTCAGACTTCATTTAATTATTGGAACATAATCACTAACAACTTTACCTTTGAGCACATAAACCACCAAATATTCATTTATTCATAAGATTATGAATATAGTCACAAAGAATATTCATTTATTCATAAGATAGTTTATGAATATAGTCACTAACAACTTTACCTTAGAGCACATAAACCACCCAATATTTCTGCACTTCTAGGACATGTCCCAATTTTGCTTAACTGCCACCAATGCCCTGCGAGACCAATGTGATAGAAGCAACACTGAATACTTGATGCATTAATGCCTGATGTTTAGGCATTTTGTCCTGTTCACAGTGTTCGGCTCCTCATTAAACTTCTTCTGCTTCACGCCTTCAGTGACATTGATACCCCAGCAACTGAAATATCTAGATACCTTCGGCTTTCTCTACAATGAAAAAATATAGTACTCAGAGGATTATGCTACATATATTTCTGTTAAAACCAAATTTTGGTTGCAAATTAAAATTTTACATTACAGTATGCAACAGCACTCTGAATATGTGGAACGTGGAGAATTTGCATTGAATAGTAATATAAAAACTGGTCATACCTTGATGGAATTGACACAGTTCTTGATTGTTGGTGGTGGTAATGTTAATGGGAGGTTACAATCATTTGATGTGATTATATTGTTTTCAACGATCTGAATTTTGTGATCTTTTCTGTTGTGTCTAGCTCTGGCGAAGACCAAAGAATAGTCCAGTGAATCTGTATCTTCCCACCCACCGAAAACTGGCACTGCCATTCTTGCCTCTCCACTTTGATGATATTTGATCTCGGCCTGCATTGTTAGTTACCAAGCATCACATTATGAATATCATTCGTCTGTTAGATAATACCTGTTTGTTTATAACGTAAAGTGTAACCTAGGCCTTGAAGTCTCTACGTTCCTATATTGATAGCCGAGCCGCCAAGTTATTGCCATTCTTTCACGCAGCTTAGAGGAGAGGAGAGGAGATCTGCATGAATATTTCACAACTCACAATAGTGTGTATAGTTGGATTTGGATCAGATCAGATCGACTTATCTTGGAATGGAACAGATGAGGGTGATGAGCATTATCACCGAACATCCACAGTTCCGCCGCCCTCTATCTTCTATAAAATAGATTGTATTCATATTTAATAAATGGATATATTTTGTTCTGCGTAAGTTCTACATGATTAAAAATGCTTTATTATTAGGCTTTTCCTTTCTATTTATTTCTTTGCGTGAATATATATACTTTTTTATGAGTTTCTATGGTAAGCTACTTTTAAGAAAAAAGTACTTTCTATTTATTTCTTTGAGTGAATATATATATCCTTTCTATTTAATATGATGATGACTGAAACGAATTATTTAGTTTGTTTTAGAATTGTATTCCTATAGCTTGGAGAGAAGCCTCTCCAGCTCACTATAATTTTGACATGCTAAAAGGTTAGGAAGGTCGGTATTGTAACAAAGATTATGAAACTGAGATATAATGTGGGTGTATGCACAACACTATAAGAGGAAGTGGTTTTCATCATCAATGTTCATATTCTCACAAGATGGCGGTTCCACCCATGGTGTTTTAGGAACTGCCCAACCACCTGTTTCACTATGGAGCTCATGGGAGTTCATTCTTATCTTGGCTATATTAATTTTTTTCTTTGAACTAGTTAAAACAGAAAGATACTTTTGATCTTCTAAAGTAGGGTTGATGACTTCCTTATAGTATCTTAATTTTCTTTTAGCCTCTAAATCTTTCTCACACAACATTTTCTCTTTAAACTTAGAAGTAACAATATTTTTAATGTTATTAATATTTTGCAATGCAACATTTCCTTCGATCTCCCAATGGTCTAACCAGGCCTTGGTATCTTTATACCAACCTCGCTTGAGCCTTAGGTGGTTTTGGCTGGAATTTAAAGCTAGCTTAGGAAGTCTATGGTCTCCCATGTTATTGATTTTGTGCTTGTACAACAGGAGCCTAGTCATAGTTAGGCTCTCGATAGAGGAAAGGCCCGCTTCTATAAGGAGAATGGGGTAGGGTGTATTGCTTCTAATTTTGAGGTTATACGTAATAAAATGCTTTTGGATTTGCTCAATCTTTCTCCAGGATTCACTAGAGATGTTGCAACTGAGTCAAACCTCACAACCATACAAGATAACATGAGTGACTAAAGTTTCAAACTTGAGCTTCTTTTTATTCCACATCACAAGGTTTGCTGCTTTACAATTACTTTTAAGACCGAAATAAGATTCCACCCTCCATTAATCCTTTTCTCAATGCTATAGTTCCAGTTGAACTTGTAATGAATATCAATTCCTAGGTATTTGTAAGAAGACACTTTCTCCAAGTTGCTATTGCCGTACACAAAGTTAGCATAAGTGTCATTCTTGGATTTCATAATCATAACATTTGTTTTGTTAGTGTTAACAGTCATACCCATGGTAAAGCAAAAATCCTTAAGAAGTCTTAGTTGCTTATCAAGATCAGATAGACACCTTGCCAGAAGAACAATATCGTCAGCATAGAGAAGAAAGATGATGACTATTCCAGCTAAGATCGTGCCAGTACAACCTGCTTCCTCTAAACAACCTTCTAGCTTATCTATGTAAATGCCAAATAAGGTAGGAGAGAGTGGGAAACCTTGTTTAACTTTGATATTACACTTAATGTATTTCAACCGCCCCTCATTGTTCTTAAAAGTGGAAATGACATTCTCGTATAACCTTATTGCGGTAACTCTCAACTTGAAAGGAACCTTTAGCTCTTCTAATCTATTCCAAAAATTATTTCTAGGTACCGTATCTAAAGCCTTTCTAAAGTCCACAAAGCAACATAAGAGATTGGATTTATCATTATGACAATCCTCCACAATGATCCTAAGCATAATGAGGTGGTCCGTTGTTGAGTGTTGTCTTCTAAAACCCGCTTGTCCATTAGCCCGCTTACCTTCACTTTCAAGCCATATGATGATATTTTTTTCCAATATAATACCATATAACTTGGCTAAGAGAGGGCTAATCATAATTTCCTAATAATTAGAGGGGTTATTTGTATCCCCACTTTTAAAAATAGAGATAATGAGGCTCTGAGTCCAAGGTTTAGGAAACCCTTGCTTGACCACTTGATTAAATAGCTTGTGGATGTGAGGGATGAGGACAAGTCCTCCAATTTGAATATATATATATATATATATATATATATATATATATTAAAAATATTTAATATTGAGCTGAATAGATTTTAATTTATATTCTTTGAAATTGTTTTATAATAATATTTTTTTATATATATATTTAAATTATATATTTTATATAAATAAATTTATCTATATAATTATCATTAAACAATATTACATATTTATATATATATTTACAATAACAAATTGTAAAAATATTATCAAAACCACACACCAAAAAAAAGAGTTAGTTGAAGAGAATCTCTCAAATCCAATTAAGTCTCAATAATCTCCTAAAACCACTCTAACTAATTACTAAAAACATAATTTTGTTTTTCTAATAAATGTGAACCTTACATCCCAATGCCCTCTATTAAGGCTTACACTACAAAATCACATAATTTGAATACACACACAAATAACAAGAAATATAACCAAACATTATTTAGAAGTTAAAGTTATGTATTTTGAAAACAATTACACACTCAAATTACAAGAAATATAACCAAACATTATTTAGAAGTTAAAGTTATGTATTTTGAAAACAATTATTGGATGAGTAAGACTTTTTAAAGGTGTACCTTCCCATTCTACTAAACCCTATAGCCTTCTAGTTGTGATCCAAGTTTCCTAGTATTATTGGACACCATTAGCACTTGCAATGTCTCATAACCTTCATAAAGGCATAGCATTGAAATCCGAGATTCCATATGTCTCCTGAACTATTGGATAATCATCCTCACATGCTTATCTCACAACACCATGAAGTATAGTTTCTTTAATCCACAACCCCAATGAATTAGAAATTTAAAACAATCTATGAGTACTCGAACCCACAACCTTGAGAGGCCTCACAAAAGCGACAATAGGTACAGGTTTTGAATCTTAAGTTCCATATGCACGACCTCCTCCAAGCAATATCACACCTCAGTGCAACCTCCCACTAAGAAAAAATATACAATTGCTAGGGATGTGCATATACCCACCAGAAAAACAATTGCTAGATGTGTAGTCATCATATGTTGACTCCCTTTTTCTTTTCTAGTCTTGATCAACCACAGGAAAATCCACACCTCAGCAAATCGAAAAATCTCCAATGGAGCCACATAGAGGCCCATCTTTCTCCAACACAACATGCACACAAAAATCAACAAACAATCTACTCTAGTCTCCTACACATCCAATTTTTTTTTTGGAACAAGGAATCCCCACTCCGATAGGATGGGTTTGAAACTTTGGTCGATTCCAACCTTAGTTTGAATGGATGAATGATCAACCCACCACGAGAGGTACTCAAACCAGGATTGTGCAAAGATAGGGTGCACCTTGGGCGCTCAACATGGTTAGAGATGGCTCCCATTCTCAACCTTCGACCCACATGATTTGAATTGTTCACCTATGCATACTTAACCACCACTTTTCACCAAATCCACTAAGGAGTTAAGCCAACTCCCACTATAATATGTAAACAAAATGAAGATTAGACATTGTTTCCACACACATCAAAACAATTTTGAGTCATATTACCCTCAAACAATGTTATGTACTTAAACACAACCACAATAACAAACTCTTGAGAAAATATGATCTCAACCATACACCAAAAGTAAAATAGTTGGTTGAAGATAATATCTCAAATCCAACTAATTCTCAACAAGCTCCTAACAACTCCTTTAAATAATTACTAAATACATGAATTAACTGGGCTGTAGCTCCTTCTGTGCTTATAATAAACTTATAATAGACTCAAATAAAAATAAAAAATAAAAGAAAATAATTTGAATAGACCAAAAAATTGGTGGGATTCATAAAAATAAAATAAATATCTAAACATAATAAAAGAAAATAGAGCCATCACCCATCCAAATACAATGGCCATCCCCAACCTTCCAAATAAGATCATTCCCTATTTACATCAAAGGAAAGAATTGTAGATTTCCAAATGATGGAAACATTTTAAATTGATGTGGAATGCCTTCTAGTCCATTCAAGCAGTGTTGTCTGAAAAATATATTTATGAATAATAACATCTTTCCAAAGACCATAATTATTTATCAATCTCCATATTCTTTTGGCTTGACTAACGCCTTTGACAAAATAACCAAATTTTTAATTCCCCATCCACCTTGAGGTTTACATAGAATTAAGGATTTCCATTTACTCCAGATCGTCCCCCTTTTCTCTAAGTTACCTGACCAAAAGAAACAAAAAATTAACATCCTAATTGACTCTAAGATGCCACCATGAATCCAAGAGATGGAGATCCAATACACAAACATTAGGGCCAAAATAGATTTTGCAAGCACAAATATTCCTACTTTTGACAACCAAGGAGGACATAAATTCATACATGAAGGGTGTTGAGGTTCACAATTTCGATCCTCAACACACTTAAGCTTTCATTTCAAACTAACTAAATCACATAATTTAAAAAAAATAAATTTGCATAAACTTTCTGATAAAGAAATCTCAACGTATTAAACACAATAACTATTATCTTTTCTTCATGATTAATATGATAATTTTGATTGACCCAAATTAAAAATGAAATATTAACCCAAACCAAATCTTTATTATTACAATTACAATTTATTCATTTATGTTTTTATTAATTATTTAGCAAAATGAAATTCGCATCTACCACAATCTTTGTTTTAACTTTCTTTTATAATGTTAAGTTTAAAAAATTAATATTAAATCAAGCTTTTAAATCTAATAGTCTTCTTTAAGTTTAATATTAGCTTTATATGGTTTCATTGAGGGGATGTGTAACTTTTTCCTGCTTATAATAGCTCAAATACAACAAAACAGGATATAAGTAAAAATAAATAAAAAATGAATATACCAAAAAATTGATTGGCTTGATAAAAATATAATAAATATCAAAACATAATAAAAATAGAGCCAATTATAATTTCATATATGAGGCCTATTGAGGTTCACATTTCCTCAACATGATTAACATTTTATTTTAAAACTAACTAAATCACATAAACTTGTTCTTAAAAACATTTGCATAAACTTTCTTTTTTTCCATAAAGAAATCTCAGGGTATTAAACACAGATACTATTCTATTTTTCTTGATGATTAATGTGATAATTTCAGTTAACCAAATTAAAATTGAAATATTAACCCAACAAAGCTATTCATTGATGTTCTTATTAATTATTTCGCAAAAAAAATTTGCATCAACCACAATCTTTGTTTTAACTTTCTTTTAAAACATAAAATTCTTAGAGTGTTAAGTTTAAAAAAATAATTTTAAATCAAGTTTTTAAATGTAATATTCTTATGTAAGTTTAATATTGGATTCATATGGCTTCATATTATTATTTTACCAAATGTGGTTTCGTAATAATAATAATATGGTTTTGGCTTTTAAATCTCTTATTAATTCTATTTATTGGATGGGTGAATTTAAACAGTGTGTTATGTTTCATGAATAAATTTGTTTCTTGTTTTAAGACAATGTTGTTTTTTTTTCCAATAAATATAGTTTGTTTTTCACATATTTATTATGCTCTTATTAAAATTTTATATGTACAGGTAAAATTTCTATAGATCACATTATAACATTTTAAAAACTAACATGGCATTAAAAATATTACTTTAAAGTTAACTTTAAAAAAATAAAAAATAAAACCAACTGCTTTAGGTTGAATTTGAAAAAGAGATTCTAACTAAACCACATTAATCATTCTTTTGGATCTTTTCAAAATTTTCAAAATATATTTAACTAGTATTGTGGTGATTTTTCAAACTTTTAAAAATATTTTTTGATTTTAAAATATTGATTTTTATTGTAAATCATGTGCAATAATTAATATGCTTCACCTTAGCGTTCTTAAATTCCACATTTTAATGAACTCTATCACACTAACTACTCAACCTCTTATCATTCACTCATCACCATCATATACAAAAATACCTCTTAAATCCCTTGTAATGACGGCTTAATATTTAAAACCTTAAATATTAAAACATTCAAATATTATAACCATATTCAAACATTACTATCATGTTGAAATTAGAGTTATGGTTGTTTAAATATGTTTAAGCATATTCTTCATTTGTGCAATGCAAATCCGCAAATAATATATTAGTTCTCCATTTGTTGCAGCGAAAAATATATCATCCAACCATGTAATGCAAATAATACGTGCGCTATCTAGACATCATTGTAATGTAAAAAAAAATATCAATGTGATGCAAATAATACTTGCGATATCCAGATAATTTATAATTAATTATATGATACAAATATTACCTGCGAGTTTACTACAACAATATTATCATTTTCAGTGGATGCACAGACTACAACAATATGGATCAATACCTAGGGGATACATATAATTAATGAAATAATACAAACATTACCTTCCCTCTTGATCACTCTACAACAATATTATCATTTCAGATGATTCCAGAGATTACAAGAATATGCATAAATACATGCACCATCCACTACAACAATTAATTTGTGGAATTATGGAACTAATTTCAACACGTAACAAATTGATTTGCATAGGTAATAAGAGTATTAATAGAGTGTTATAACAATATGATATTAATTACCACAAATATTACCTGCACAACCAAATATATGAAGTGATACCCCTTCGTGTATCATCCATGGCAGTGTGCAATAATGTGCAAGGATACCTCGTATCATGATAATCCATGGAAACTTGCCTTTCAACTACACATATTATGTTGAAGACTTGATTTTAATGTCAAAATGGATGAGTATAGGATTGGATAGAGGGGAAAGGGTTTGCACCTTGAGAGAATTGATCCCTCTCGACGCTTGGTAGAGTCACCTTTAAAATGGATCTATGCTATTTATAAATACAAGCCTTGTATTCCATCGAGAGGTGGGGTATATACATCCCTATATACTTTAAAAGTGAAGAGGTCTCATATACAAATTTATTTTAGAGAGGTGGGGTATAACAACCCTATAGATTTTAAGAGTGAATAAGTCTCATACACAAATTTATTTTTAATGATATTTAATTGATAATAATAATAATAAACTATTAAATAAAAATAAAAATAAATACACTTACACAAACATACACAATTTAATTAATTTTTAAAATAATATAACTTCCATGCAAGGTGAACTGATGATACTGAGAGACCCTAGTTGTAAGCCCTTCGATGTGTGTTTTTTCCCATTGAATGAAAACTACATCCAAATTTCAACACAACCCATAAAATGGGTTCATGTGTGTGTAACCATTGAGCGCCCAAAACCACATCACATCCGCATAAGGGAAAGGAAAACGTGTCAAAGCGCAAGTTATAATATCCAATAGAGATTTGCACATTACGACACTTCCATTTGCAAGGTAAGGTGCCCCCATTGGAAATCATGACTTCAAAGCTAAAGCAAGGATGGAAAAAATAATCATCCTGTTTGGCGATCCTAGGGTCAATGAAGTTATGAGTGCTACTAGAATCAATGAGTATTGTAAGAGGGAGATTTTGAAGAAACCGTTGAACATCATGGTTTGTGGGGTGGTGACTTCGACTAATGCATGGAGAGATATCTCTATATGGTTGTCCTAAGCAGGAGGGTCAATAGGTAGCTACTGAATGTCATCCTTATCATCTAATGGATCTTGAGCATCATCATAAATTTCAGGTGCAGGAGGAGAATCCACATCAAAGAGATAGAGATTTTTCTTAACATATCGATGTCCCTGGGTGAATTTATCATCGCAATTATAACAAATCCCTTTTTCTATATGTTCCCGCATCTCGACTTCATGGAAATGATTGATAGGAGTGGTTCTAGGATATGGCGAGATTGGAGGTATTTGGGGAACCATATTTCTGAATGGAACAAAAGTGGATTTGGATCATTATTGAGCCATGATCTTGTCCTCCACCAAATTAGCCAATCCTAAGGCTTCCATCATTGTGTTCGAACAGAACATTGTAACCTCAGATTAGATTGCATCCTTAACACCACTGAAAAAACAACTCATGTAGAATACATCAGACAATATTTCTATGTGATTGGCCAGTTTCTCAAATTCTGTATGATACTCTCTCACAGTGCCAATTTGCAAAAGTTTGGTGAGTGCTCTTGTGAATTCATCAAAAGCATTAGGGCCAAATTGTTGCAAAAGGAGTTGGCAAAAATCTGTCCAGTTTGGCTCTCCATGAGTCTTGATGTACCAACATAATCATTGAAGGGCTTCATGTTCCAAATGAAAGGATGCAAGTGGGAATTTATTGACATCAAAAGTGTTATGCAGACTGAAATATTGTTCTTCCATGTAAATCCATTCAGTTGGATCATCACCATTGAAGCAAGGAAAATCAAGCTTCAGCCAACAAAAATTGCTAGAAGAAGAGAACCTAGTGTCTGCAGAAGACTCGGGCCATCATCAATTTTTCATGGTTGAATGCTAAATATGGAGGTCAATAATTTTTTCATCAAGAACTTGGAGTTTGGTCTTGATGGCAGCAAGTTCATCTTCCATTTGTTTGTTTGCTCCTTCGTGGGTAAAAACCATAACCGAGAGTTTATATTTTTATTTTTTTTATTTTTGGGGAAATGGGTAGAAAAAAAAAACATAAAGGTTTTTAGAAAAGGAAAATTTGGAGTTGGGAAAAACTCGGGTGGGTAATTGGGGTTTGACTAGGTTTTGGACACTTTCTAAGAGACATGGAAGCATAAAATGAGAATTTAAGAAGCAGGGTTAAATAATGGGAAAATTTTTCAGAGTAGGACAAGGAAGCAGAAATGGGAAACAAACATTGTAGCAAAATTTGAAGGCGACTGGGTGAGAATCAAAAAGGTTATGGAAAATCCTAAAAATATACAACTGTGGGATTTTGGGCTTTGGGAAATGGAATTTGGGATAAGGTCTTCAAGGAAGGAAATTTGCAGAATTGAATTACGGGGGTTACAGTGAGTTTCAAGGGAAACAAAGCTAAAACAAAGAAGATATGGCCAAAAAATAGTTTTTGTTTTGTTTTGTTTTATTAATTAATTAATTTATTTTGGTTCAACAGAATTGATCTGTGGCGGATCTGGAAAAATGAAATTCGTGCTTTATCAACTAGAAATAGATATGGACCCTAGGTATGTTTGGCTTCCTAAAGGTTTAGAGGATTCACTTGACCACCAATTTTATCTAATGACTTGCATATTGGGGCAGTACCCCTCACTCCATGGCTCAGGTAAAAATAATAACCACTTTTCCACAAATGACAACTCTTGGTTTACCTCACATGTGGGAACTGGTCAATTAGGTAGGGCTCATTTCCCTTTTCACTTGGAAGGTCCTCTCGATGGCCAACTAATTTGGGGTTCCTTTAGTACTCATTGCAATGAGTTTTAGGGCTATGTCCAAGTGCTTCCCATAGTTAAGTGGATAAGGGTTATTCCCTAATAAGACCCTGCAATGAACAATACAAATGCAAAGAAGAAGCACAAATGCAATAATCATAGCGTTGGGAACCATTTCAAAAGAAGAAAAAAATGACAGAAATTCTACCCAATGAACCTAAGAAAGTGCTATAATACCAGACGTGAGGAACCTCCTGCAATAAACAATGAAAATGCATGATATACCCGAAATTATAGAGCACAGAAGAGATTTTATTGATCACAGTCCACATTAAAGGGGAAACCTACTTTAAGCAAGCTCAATAAAAAGTAACTCATGGATTCTTTCATTTTCCTCAACATGTACTTATATACTAAGTCTAATATAAATAACTATTACTCCCCATGAATGTGGGATAATACAATATACTTCAGGAAAACTTACAAAGCATATGCATCCTACAAAAATATACTAACACAGTAAGGAGAAGGGTTGACACGGGTTCCTAACACCCGCACCCCCCTGTTGGGACAAGCATACAATAAAACTGGGGTAGAAACATGACTGGACAATAACATCTCTGAATTTGGAAGATCAAGATCCACAACCAACAATATCCCTCTTGAATACTAATTAGAATAACTCCATTGCTGCTACACTTGATGGACTATGCTCTAAACTTTAGACTTGGAAAATTTATCTTCTTCATATTCATGCTTGAAGGCCAACTAAAATGGAGAAGGAACTCAACTTCTCTATGGTTACTACCTTTGTCAACATGTCTGCATGATTCTGGCTAGTATGTATCTTTTCCAACTTTAACAATTCATATTCCAGAACAGATCATATGAAATGGTACTTAAGTTGTATATGTTTAGTATTCAAATGAAGAGTTGAGTTCTTTGCAAGATCAATGAAACTCTGGCTATCACTGTACAACCTTCTATTCTCCCGATTCTTACCCAATTCCTCCATGAACCTCTGCAACCAAATCATCTCTTTACTAGCATCTATAGCAGCAACATACTCTACTTTCATTGTTCAAAGTGCAACAACCTTTGTAGTTTTGAAATCCAACTTACTGTTATTTCACCTATAGTAAAAACATATCATATGGTGCTCCTCTTGATGTCTTTATCACCAGCCATATATGCGTCAACGTATCCCTGTAGAACAATGTATGAACCTACAAAACATAATGCATGAGAAGTGGTACCTCTCAAATACATGAGAATCCATCATACTTCCCTCCAATTCTCTTTACCTGGATTGTTCATATACCTTCTCACAACTCCCACTGTGTGTGCAATATTTTTTCTTATGCACACCATGGAATACATCAAGCTTTCAATTGTTGATGAATAGGGAACCTTGGACATGTCTTCTATCTCCTCTTGTGTCTTGGGACACATATCCTTACTTAGCTTAAAATGGTTGGCCAAAGGTGTACTAACTGGTTTTGCATTCTTCATTCTAAACCTCTCCAACACCTTTTCTATGCACTCACCTTGAGACAATGTCAATTTGTGATTTTTCCTGTCTCTTGTTATTTTCATACCAAGGATTTGCTTTACAACACCCAAATCCTTCCTCGCAAATGATTTAACTAGTTTCCTTTTGAGCACATTTATATGCTGCATGTTAGACCCTGTAACAAGCATGTCATCCACATACAATAACAATATAATATATCTTCCATTATCTATCCTCTTTAAAAAAAAATAGTGGTCAGAATGACATCTACTATAACCCTGTTCTGTCATAAACTTATCAAATTTGAAATACCGCTTCCTTGGATATTGCTTTAGGCCATACAATATCTTCTTCAAGCTACAAAACAAATTCTCCTTCCCTTTGACCTCATACCCCTATGGCTTCTACATATAAATATCTTCCTCCAAATCACCATGGAGAAAGGTTGTTTTTACATCTAACTATTTAAGATGCAAATATTCTACTGCCACTAGACTTAAAATAGTCCTAATTGAAGTCATTTTAACAACATGAGAAAATATTTCATCAAAATCTATACCTTTCTTTTGGGCAAACCCCTTTACCACAAATCTATCCTTATACCGCTTCTTGCCTCCTTATTCGTCCTTCAACCTATAAACCCATTTATTATGGAATGCTCTTTTACCTGCAGGAAACTCAACCAAATCCCTTGTCTGGTTTCTTACTAATGAGTCCATCTCCTCATCCATGCCTTGCTCCCACTTCTTTTTAGTTTCCACTTTCATTACTTCTTCATAACATTCTAGTTAACCAGAATCAATGATCAATAAATAATACAATGAAGGAGAGAATCGTTCATGGGGTCTACTTAACCTGACATATCTTCTTACATTCATAGGATTTTGAGATACTTGTTGTTTCTCTTTATTTTATAGTGCCTTTGGTACTTCGTTTTCTTTGATTTCATCAAGCAATGTGTACTATGTGTTTTCCTTTTCCTCTTCCTTTCCCTGCAACCAATCTTGTACATAACATTTTCATTGAATACTACATCTCTACACCTAATGATTTTGTGATTTTCATAATCCCATAAGCGATAATCAAAATGATCAACCCCGTATCCAATAAAGGTACATTTCTTGGATTTAGCCTCAAGTTTTTTTCTATTTTCTTTATAAATATGGACAAATGATTCACAACCAAAAGTTCTCATAAACGATTAGTTGAACTTTTTACATGTCCATGCATCCTCTGGAATTCCACCATCCAAAGCACTTGAAGGCCCTCTGTTTATTAAACAAACAAAAGTATCTACAACATCATCTCAAAACTATAAGGGAAACCATGCATGAAATCTCATACACTTTGCATGCTCCATAATCATCATATTCATCCTTTTTGAAACACCATTTTCTTCTGGTGTTCTTGGTATTGTCTTCTCTTTGTGAATCCCATTGTATGAACAATAACTATCAAACTCCTTGCTACAATATTCACCTCCATTGTCATATCTGAGACATTTCAACTTTTTCCCTATCTCATTCTCAACCAAATATTTCCACTTATTAAAAGTATCAAACACATCATATTTTTGTCTAATAAAATAAACCCAAGTTATTTTAGTTGCATCATCAATGAAATTAACATAATAATGAAATCCACCAAGAGATTGTACCTGAGTCGGTCCCCATACATTTGTATGCACAAGCTCTAACTTCTCACTTTTTTTCTATTTCCCAACCCTAAAAAATATATCTCTCTTTTGTTTTCTCTAAACACATTTCTCACAGAATTCCAAACTTACCTGCTTCAGATATGGAAGCAATTTCCTTGAGTGAAGAATATGCATCCCCTTCTCACTCATGTGGCCAAGCCTATGGAGCCACAATTCTGCACCTGTTTCTATGGAATCTACATAGATAGAATAATCAGTATTATGAGGACATAAAGACATCATAGCTATCTTATATCCTTTTTCTATTACCAGTGCTCCTTTAGTGATCTTCCACCATGTTTTTCCAAACATAGACAAACAACCGCTCCCCAACTGCCCTGCTAAGATCATATTTATTTTCATAGCAGGAATATGCCTTACATATTTTAGCATCCATTCATTTCCATTATTTAACTTAACCCGTACCTTACCCATTCCAACAATTTTACATGGTTCATCATCTCCCAATAAAACATATCCAAAATCACCTGGAACATAATCATGAAAGAATTTCCTATGGGGTGTAGCATGACATGAAGCCCCTGAATCTACTACCCATTAATCACTAGTATTATCTAATGAAAGAATCAAGGATCTTGTAACACATCACCTGCTACATTTGTTTCCAATTAGTCTCCTGCTGCCTGTCTCCTTTCTTATTTAGAGAGATGTATCCTTTCTTTATATGTCCTCTCTTACCACAGTCCAACACTCTATATTTCCAAATCTTCACTTGTATATTCCCTTTCTAGACTTTCTATGATTAACTAGGCTCATTCCTCTCTCCCTTCATCTTCCCCCACTCTCCATGGTCAATGCATTACCTGATGTCTCACCTATGCTTTTTCTTCTCATTTCCTCGTTAAGAATAACACCAACAAGATCATCAAATTTAAGAGTGTTTGAACTAGGGATAGAGTTACTTACAACCATGACCAAGCCATTCCATCTTTACAACAATGAGCGCATGATTAGAAGAGCCCTAACCTCATCATCAAAGTTCACTTTTATAGAACTTAGTTGGATAGTAATCATATTAAATTCATTAAAATGGTCAGTAACAGATCCAACTTCTAACATATTCATATTAAATAAATGCTTCACTAAAAATACCTTGCTGGAAGCCAAGGGTTCTTCATAGAGCTTATTCAATGCGCTCATCACACACTTTGTTGTCTTTTCTTTCGAAATATTGAAATATACCGATGAATCCAGGCACAACCGTATTGTTCCCAGTGCCTTTCTATCAAGAACCTACCACTCTTTGTCCTTCATAGTCACTGGTTGTTTTGTTTTTTCGCCAACCGGTAGGTATAGATCCTTTTGGTACAGATAGTCCTCCATTTGCATCTTCCATAACTGGTAGTTTTGGCCATTAAATTTCTTGACCCTAAACTTTCCTTATTCTTCCATTTCTCCCACTGGAACCAGGAACCCTTTTTCCCCCGAGTTTACAATCCAAATAGACCTTTTGGTTCTGATGCCAATTGTTAGAAAAATAGGATTGCATAGCAATAACAATAAACAATAAACAAGGTCAAAATATGAAAACACATTACAAGAGAGACACAAATATAACATGGCTCACCCAAGATGGGCTACGTCCACACGTAAATTTCCATTTCTTTATTATTATACCATCTAGAAAAATGGAGGGATATAACCTGCATCAACCCTACTAAACTTCCTCTTCACTCTCTCACAGTCTCTCTCACACAATCATAGAGCTTGTTTTACAATGCTATAATACAATACAATACACATCCGTATTACAATGATTTCCTTTTATAGGGGAATTACCATGGGAAAATACCACGAGTCACCCAATACCATGGGCCCATAAACTGTTGTCAAACAAACATCCCAAAAATTTCTTTAGGGGGCGCTGCCCCTAGACCCCCCAGTTGGCGGGGATGGTTCCTCCCAGACCCTAGCGGGGTGATGATGCCCCCCCGCACCCCCCTTATTGGATGAGTGTATAGTAAAACTAGAGTACAAACACAACTAAATAATAACATCTTTGAATCTAGAAGATCAGGATCCACAACCAATAATAGGCTAGTGTACAGTTCAATAATAGGCTAGATTATGACCCAATAATACAAAAACACCCCAACAATTGTGAAATTGAGAAGCCAAAGAAGGGATATGCTTAACATATAGATATAATTTTCCCAACTATGTATAAAATGCCCAAACACTCATGAGACTCAAAAAAAACCAATTTGGAAACTTCATGCAAGATTTCAATAGATCTAAGATGAGAACCATTGATCTTTGAGATTTGAATTCATACAATTGAGACAATGATAGAGCCATTGGGATCTTCATTTTCTTGAGAAAATAAAATTAGAAAAATAAACATATAACTATTATATATGAGGGATTCTCACACCATTAACATAATCCCAAACAACAATCAAATACAAAGCATCTTCCCATTGCAATACATGTAGCCATTAAAAATGAGTATAAGGAATATATTAGACTTATATTAGACATTCATACTGTTAACAAACTAATCACATAACGAACAACATATTTTTCCTAGAAAATCAAATGGGAAAACCAACATTCAATGAATGTTGAATTCTTTAATTCAATATTATTTGGTTACAATGCAACTCCTAGGTCTTTGTTAATTCTCCTATCTTAGCCAACAATGCAAGAAAAAATAGTTTGAGAGTGAATACATAATATGTTATAAGAGAGATGGGGACAATGGGAAGGAAAAGATACTGAACTTTCAATTCCCGTTCCCCTTTCCTTTTTTCTTTTATTTCATTATTTGTTTCATCTCTTTCTGGATCATTTAGTTTGTTTTACACTTGCATTTCCTGTTATATTTTAGCTAACTTTCATTAATCGTTGAATTCCCCTATGTAATGAGTCTTGCAATTATTTCCTTTGTTCATATCCATTTCATATCATAGATTGTTCATGAGGTCTACTTCAACACACATTCTAGGATATATTGTGATATGCTGGTAAAGAATTTTATGGGAACACAAATATTACTTCCCTAGAGTTTTTGAAATGGAAGAAAAGCTTCAAGGTCAAAACATTGCATAGGTAGACTGGAAATTCTATCCATATGGGAGTTAAAGATAAAAATTCCAAGGAAGGGTTGGAGGTATGGAACCAAGTCTTTATACCTTAGTCAACACAAACAACAAAACCAATTTGCATTGGATAGAGGATCCACATTTTATCTTCAACAAAGTTAAATTTTACAGTGAAGAAACCGTGAGTGTACAAGTAGATATAGGATTCTTCCTAAAGAAGAGGTTCCCAAAATTGATAAACCCATTAGTGCAATCTAGAAATCCATGAAAATATGTATTAAAATAAGAGTTTAGGGAATAAGGATGATAATCAAATGGAGACTACCTTATCCATAATGAAACAACTAGAAGGACAAGCCTAGTTTATGCATGCCCAAGAATGTTAAATTTATTTAAACAACTTCCTTAAAGTGGATGCACCAACTATATTTTGAGAAACCATTAAGAAATAATGAAATGAAAGGGATGCCAACATAGTTATATATCACTATGTTTTTCCATTTATTAGTGGATTTTTCGCATCTTAAATAGCTCTAAGGCTATGGGATTAATTGGTAAACAAGGGACTTATATCCTACTTGCTTCACCCACTCAAATTCCTTGTAGAAATAAAATATGATCTATGTTTATATCACTATGTTTTTCCATTTATTAGTGGATTTTTCGCATCTTAAATAGCTCTAAGGCTATGGGATTAATTGGTAAACAAGGGACTTATATCCTACTTGCTTCACCCACTCAAATTCCTTGTAGAAATAAAATATGATCTATGTTTCTTTGTCTTTTGCATACATCTTTGTCCTTTGAACCTCTTTGAACAACTTTATTGAAGTGGATGCACCAACTATATTTTGAGCAACCATTAAGAAAGAATGAAATTAAGGGGATGCCAACATAGTTATATATTACTATGTTCTTTCGTATATTAGTGGATTTTTTGCATCGTAAATAGCTCTAAGGCTATGGTATTAATTGGTAAACAAGGTACTTATAGCCCACTTGCTTCACCAACACAAATGCCTTGTAGAAATAAAATATGATCTATGTTTCTTTGTCTTTTGCAGACATCTTTTTCCTTTGAATAACTATAAGGCCTCTATTATCGATGTAGTTCTAAGTGAAAATTGCCTTACAACACTACTCAATATTGGTGAGATGACATATTATTAGGTGTAACCTGCACACAAAAACCAATTCTTTGTTTTCGATCTTGATTTATTTTTTGTTTGCAATACTATGTACTAAGGTGGCAACAATAAATACAAGGTTCTATTATCAATAATAAGTGGGGCACTTTAGCATAAAAAATGCTAGTCCAACAAAAAACACAATATGTTACACACACACACACACACACACACACACACACACACACACACACACACACACACACACACACACATGTGAAAGGGTGCACACACACGCACACACACACAGAGGGGGAAAGATCAAAACTCCCATACTCTACTTAGTGTCTTTGTTTCCAACATTGTTATAAATATGGATTTATCCCAATTTAGACCAACAATATTTATTAGAATGCTACCAACTGGCTATGCCATGTTTGGGAAACCAAGAAATCAACTCAATAAATCAACAAAAGGAAATTATCATAGATATGTTAATATTATTCCAAGTAATGATAGTTTCATGAATCCAAACTTATTCAATAAATAGAATTTAGCACACAATGCGAACACAAGGGATTTATGGTCTCCAAAATTTTAGAGGAAACCAATATGGATAACTGTGCCTTCCATTTTTCTTCTCTGGAACATGTATTTAACTCTGGCTCTTGGTTATAGATATGACTCTACCTCCTGGTTATATATCTAACTCTTTCTCATAACTCTAGACAATGGCTCTGGTTGTGGATATGGCTTTAGCTATAGTTCCTGAATTGCTTGTTCTACAATACAAAATTCTACTCACTAACTCTCACCTTTAATACATATTTATGTCTAAACTCTTCATTCATAATTAATTGCCATCTTTAGCATGAAAGTCTCTTTCATTCTCAAACTTGGATATGGTCCATCTTGGAAGTCAATGAAAGTGAAGTTGGCATGTACATGTTCAATGAGATCTTGACAAGTATGGATTCATGTAACATTTTGATTTAATGAGGTTTGTTTTTCCTTTTTATTCTAGTAGCAATTTCTTCTCGACATGAAAATATTTAAATGTTGTGAGAATTAAACTATACAATATGGAGATTTTCCATTTATCAATCATAATTCCTCCATTTCTCTACTCAACAAAATATTTGTATATCTCTATTCAAACAACATGTAAGTGCTTCACTCTTGCACTATCTCTCACCATAAAAAATGAATCAAATACATTAAATGTAGTCTTAGATGGCCCTACATGTTGGTTGTAGGAGACTTTGATCAACATTGAGTTCAGGATCTGCCTATTGGAACATTCAACCCCAAACTCAAGTTAGTGCTTTAAAAGTACCTTTGATTGTATGGAAAATGGAGTCAAATGATCTCCTTATATATCATCCCTCCTTTACTCTAAATGTCAAGTTCTCTCTTCGATCATGGCACGTCCATTATTTTTCTTATCCAATCTTTACCAAATTTAAAGAATTCCCAACACATATACAACATACAATATTCATTTCTAGAAAAATGGATCATTAGTGAATTTGTTATGTTAAAGTGTTGTAGCTATTAACAATATGAATGGAGATGGGATTGTGTGCACCATCCATTTACCACTAAGATACTCCATTTGTTCTTTCATTGATAAGTTGTTTCACCTACTAGCAACACATTCTTCAACCAAATTGCAATGAATGAAACGTCAACCTAGGTTTGAGATCCTTCTCTACTCTGTTTGGTTTCCACCAAACAACTAGTTGTTTCATTGTGGAAGTTGATCTCTTGTTCCACTGCAAATATGTGGATACTTTTCCATCCTTGGGATACTGGGACAAGGATATTTTCATCTCCTTTTTAATTCACTCTCCACACCCTTATCTTTCCAAGGAAGTTCAATAAGAAAGAGGATTTGATAAGTATAAAGGGGATAATAGTGTTCGGGTACATAGGGTACTCCCAAAAGACCGAACACCTTCAGCTACCGCTTCACACAAATAGAACATAGATCAACACACCGATGTTTGTCACATGGTTAAAACCCTCGAGAGGGAAACAGTCCATGGCCCCAACCAAATAGCTACTTGGAGCAATTTATTATGCAAAAGAAAGAAACTTACATGAGCTTCTCATAATCGATCAACTAGCCAAGGACCCTCTATGCTCTTTAAATAGAGATCATAGACCAATCGGGCGTTAAGCCACAGATCAATGGTAGGTATGATCTAAGAGAAGTTGAACCATTGGATCACTCTATGTCTAGAACATATCATGACCTTTGGATTAGAATATTTACAAAGGCATACTAATGCATACTAAATAAACACACTTTTACCTAACGAATATATTACACAAGTTGATCTTAACTAACTCCTAAGTGTCTAAATATCCTAACATCCCCCCTTAAAAAAAACTTGGGATAGGATTGAAGGATTTACAAAAGTGACACTATTAGGAGAAGGAAGGAGGCATTAGAGCCTATTCCCCCCTTAAGGATACATTCCTGAACTCCTAACATAGACAAAATTTTAGAAAACTTCGCTTATGTAAGAGACTTGGTGAAGATGTCTACAACTTGATCATCTGTAGGGCAATAGAGAACTTCAATAACACTATCATGAACAAGATTTCTGATGAAGTGCATGTGTAGCTAAATGTGTTTGATGCATTGATGTAGAACTGGATCTTTGGCAAGCTTAATGGCACTTTGATTGTCATACCAAAGTGGAGTAGGATGTTGCTGCTCGAATCCAAACTCTGAAAGGATTTGTCGAAGCCATAAAGCTTCTTGACTGACATTAACTGTAGCTCGATATTCTGCTTCTACTGAAGAAAGAGCAAGAGCTTGTTGTTTTTTACAAGCCCAAGTGACAGGTTCGGATCCCAGACTGAAAACATAACCTGCAGTAGACTTTTGATCATCAGGATCACCAGCCCAATCTGAATCAGTGAAACCAACCAACAAAGGTTCCCCCCCTATATTTTAATGAATTCCAAACTGAATTGTACCTCGAATATATCGAAGTATTATTTTTGCTGCTTTCCAGTGACTTTCATGAGGAGTTTACATATAACGGGCAACACAAACAACAACAAAGGAATGGTCGGGATGAGAATGAGTCAAGTATAACAGACTACCAACAAGTTGACGATACAAGGTGGCATCTACTTCAGGGGAAGTACAAGTGGCAGAAATTTTGACTCTAGACTGGAAGGGAGAAGGGGTTGGTTTACAATCTTCCATGTGGAAGCGACGAAGAAGGTCACAAGCATACTTAGACTGGGAAAGAAAGATTCCTTCTTTGGTTTGCAAGACTTGGAGACCAAGAAAATAATGCAAATGTCCTAAGTCTGACATTTCAAAATTTTGCTTAAGATTGGATTTTACATGGGTTATAAGTTTAGGGTCACTACCAGTAAGGATAATATCATCAACATAAAGAAAAATTATGATGAGATGGTTTCCTACATTCTTGGTATAGACATTGGGGTCAGAATGGCATCTAGAAAAACCAGTGTCAAGGAGAAAGCTATCCATTTTGGCATACCAAGCTCTAGGAGCTTGCTTAAGGCCATATAAGGATTTCTTAAGGAGACAAACAAGGCTAGAGTTATCCTGAACATATCCAGGAGGTTGTTCCATGTAAATTTCCTCTTGTAAATCACCATGTAAAAAGGCAGACTTGACATCCATTTGACGGACTTCCTAGTTATGTAAGGCTACAAGGGAAAGAACAAGGCGGATGGAATTCATTTTTGTGATAGGAGCAAAGGTTTCATTGTAGTCAATACCTTCAACTTGGGAAAAAACTTTAGCAACTAGCCTTTCCTTAAGTCTTTCAACACTTCCATATGATGCATACTTAATTTTGTAGACCCATTTACATCTGACAAGTTTTCTTCTTTTTGGAAGAGGAACAAGATCCCAAGTATCATTCACCATTAAGGAATGATATTCTTCATCCATAGCTGCATCCCAATCTGGATTTCCTAAAGCTTCTGCAAAAGTTTCTGGATCATGATTCTCGGAAACTTGAGCCAAAAAAGAAGAGGCTCGCTGAAACTGAGAATGTGTTCAACATTGATCTCTAGGATCACTAGCAAGATCACCAGCTGCTTCACATGTTGAACGGACCCATCGAGGAAGTATTGGTGCTAGTGCATCTGGAGGAACATGAGTAGGTGTAGGTGGATTTTCATCCTCACTATCATCATCAGAAACTGGAGTTGGAAACCTGTCAAGGAAGTCGGAAGAAGAAGAAGAAGGCACAATCAGTGAATCAGGCTTGCAGGCCAAAGATGGCACACCTGGCAAGTTAGGTTCCCAGGCCAAGAGATTTTCATCAAATTTAACATTTCTTCTAATGATTATATCATGTGAATGGGGTTGAAGAAGTCTATAACCTTGTACATCTTCAGAATATCCAACAAATATGCACTTTTCACTTTTAGGCTGTAATCCTGTCCATTTTTCATCCGAAATGTGAGCCCATGCTTCACAACCAAACACACAAAAGTGACTTACATCTGGTTTAATTTTACTCCATGCTTCTTTCGGTGTTATACCTTGTAAAATTTTAGTGGGTGTGTGATTAACTATGTAATTTGCACAATTTATGGCCTCAGCCCAATATTAAAGACTTAGTCGCTTAGATTGGATCATACAATTAGCCATTTCTTTTAAAGTGTGGTTCTTCCGTTTAGCTACACCATTTTGTTGTGGTGTATATGGAACAGTGTGCTATTGTTGAATTCCTTGTTTAGTGCAGAAAATAGTGAACTTGTTGTTAACATATTCTCCTCCATTGTCAGATCTTAACTTAATAATTTGATGACCAGATTGTTTTTCAACAAGGGTCTTGTAGGCCAAGAACATGTTAAATACTTTGCTCTTAAGTTTTATGAAGTAAACCCAAGTGCGTCTGGAATAGTCATCAATGAAAGTTAAGAAATATTTGAAACCAAAAAATGATGCAGATGGAAGAGGACCACACAAGTCACTATGCACAAGTTCCAAAGGAACCGAGGCGTGCCAAGAGGCACGTTTGTCAAAACTGTCCCGATGATGTTTTTTGAGTACACAAACAGAACAAACACCATCCTTGCAAGATACCATCGGAATACCAGTCACCATATTGTCTTTACATAGTTGTTGCAATGAGCGATAATTTAAGTGACTAAATCGCTCATGCCAAAGTTTGCTCAAGTTATCACTATGAGCAACAAAAACTGAAGGAAAAGGTGATGACCCAAAGTTGTTAAATTTGTACAACCTGGTAATATCATCAATAGTTCCAGTAGCAAGGACATTTTGAGGATTTTTAAAATCCTTGATTACAACTTGGTGAGGTGTAAACGTCACAATTTTACCTTCACCTGAATGAGTAATTTGATAGATTGATAACAAATTGCAGGAAATTTTTGGAACACATAGTACATCACTGAAATGACCATTTTCTACTGGAGCTGTTCTAGATCCTACAACACTTAGAGATCTATCATCACCAACAAATATTTGTTTGGTATTACATTCATGCATAGTAGAAAAGATGGCTTGATCCTTAGCCATATGATAAGATGCTCTAGAATCAATGAGCCATTCATTTGAAGTAGAAGAAGAAGATGCAGTATAAGAGTAACTAGAAGCACAAAGTGCATGTCCATGAGAGTTAGATTTTGAAGATGAATCTAGGTTGATGTGGTGCTTCTTCATTGATGCTTCCAAGGATGCCATCCTCTTGAAACACTTAGATTCATCATGATTATCTTTCCCACAAAAATTACAATGACACTTAATCTTCTTTCCTTTTTGCTTGGATCCTTTGTCATGTTTTAAACAAGGAGTTGACTGAGAGGGTTTGGGACCCTTGTTGTTTGGCTTATTATTGCGAGAATTCTGTTTCTTGGGAGGCTTGGAATTTTCTTTCTATTGGAACAATAAGGATTTCCCAGATGTATCTGTATTGTTAATTATTCCAAGATGAATGAGCTTATCTTGCTCTTTAATTAAGGAATCACAAAAGGATTCAAGACTAAGCTCTTGATAGCTAGCTGCAGTCAAGGATTCTTTCATGGAGTAGAATGTAGATAGAAAAACAGAATATGCAGGTCCAAGTTTGGAAAGAATATGATAAATACATTGTTTGTCTTCTTTCTTAATCTTGCATTCTGCACATAAGAGTCTAAGAGTTTTATACTTAGATAAATAGTCTTGAATGCATGAAAAATCATTTGGATTCAAGGAAAGCAACTCATTCTCAAGTTGATGACCCCAAATTTCATTGTTTTTACCAAACACAGATTCCAACTTTTCCCAAGTTTCATCAGGTTCATCAATTCTAGATATGTGGAATCGCAAATCAATAGAGATTGACATCCCAGTCAGACCATGAGCTTCATCACATCTATTTGTTCATTTAATTTTTTTATCATTATCAGTGGGTTTTGTTTCTTTTCCTGAGGTTATCCTGAAAAGTTCCCTACTCCGTAGAACATCCTCCATACAAGATTTCCATGAGAAATAGTTAGAACTTGTAAGTATAATATCATAAGGGGCTGCCATACTTTAAAATATTGGCTGAAAAAATAGAAACTAACTGTCTAGTTGCAAAGAGCTCGAAAAAATATGCGGTTTAAAAAAAACGACACTGGAAATTGATTCTGGATGATGAAGTTATGATTGATCAAAGGAAATGTTGAAGATGTCCCCAATAGTGACGTGGAAAATATTAACTTGACCAACTAAAAAAAAGAACCCCTCTCTTCCCAAGATCAACTTTTGACAATCACTTTACAATAAAGTTGCTTTGAAGTGAATCACTTTTGTAGAATAAGTGAGGTTCACTTTTACAATAATGTTACTTTTAAATAGTGTGGTAATAAATTAAAAGACTTAAGTGACTCACTTTTTATTTTATTTTATTTATGTGAGATGCACTTTTATAATAGAGTAACTTGAAAATAGAAATTGCATGCACTAAAAAGTAGCTTAATAAGACTTGAACTCAAGACCTATTAAGGAATAAAGCAACTTTGGATGAAGTGAGCTAAGTTTAAAAGGTACATAAAGGAATGGAAAGAGGGAGGGTTTTTTTTTTTTTTTTTTACTCTTCTCTCTCGTTCTCCGTGCTTGCCTTTTTTTTCTTCTGCAAATCACAAAAAAAACCGAAAAACAAAAACAAAAAAACTTTTTCCACACAATGGGGTTAGATCTTGGTTAGCTTACTCGGAAAGTCTACGTTTTCAAGTTTTCTCGCTATTTCTGATTTGCTGTGATTACACAAGGTGCACGGCAAAGAGCATACATAGCCGAGAAGACAAGAAAAAAAAAGACTTTCCCTTACTGTTTTTGATTCGCCGCAATCACGCAAGGTGCATGGAAAAGAGCATACGCAGTCAGGGAAGGAAACAGTACAAGACTAAAACAAAAAATATCTAACAATAAAACTGATAAGATATGAGATATTTAAAAAAAACAAATCCATCACTGTAACATTATACCTTCAGATTTGCTGAAATGGGTGTTTCTGGAACAACCGAAATGGTTTTCGGTGAAACAAAAACTATTTCCCAATGGAAAAGACACTCCGGACGCAATGGAACAGCTCCCATAGGCCAAAAATGCATATAAAATATAAAACTAGAAACCCTTTCAAAGTTTCGGCAACACCGATTCCAGATCTTGATCAAAACAAAAAGTAGCTCTTCATAAAAGCTCTAATACCATGTTCGGGTACATAGGGTACTCCCAAAATACCAAACACCTTCAGCTACTGCTTCACACAAATAGATCATAGATCAACACACCGATGTTTGTCATGTGGTTAAAACCCTCGAGAGGGAAACAGTCCACGACCCCAGCCAAATAGCTACTTGGAGCAATTTATTATGCAAAAGAAAGAAACTTACATGAGCTTCTCATAATCGATCAACTAACCAAGGACCCTCTACGCTCTTTAAATAGAGATCATAGACCAATCGGGTGTTAAGCCACGGATCAATGGTAGGTATGATCTAAGAGAAGTTGAACCGTTGGATCACTCTATGTCTAGAACATATCGTGACCATCGGATTAGAATATTTACAAATGCATACTAATGCATACTAAAGAAACACACTTTTACCTAATGGATATATTACACAAGTTGATCTTAACTAACTCCTAAGTGTCTAAATATCCTAACAAATAGACATTGGACAATGAAGAAAGTCATTTGACAAGGAAATGGGTATTATAGAAAAGAACAAGCAAAATGATGGTGTGATAGGTAGAAGAAACATTGACATCGATGAGGTATTGTCATCAATATCAATTACATGTGTCATCTAATCACAAAAAATGGAAGGAACTCAAATCAATAGATCTAATGTCATCAAATTTGGATATTCTAAGTCCTTTGGCATCTATGGGAAGAAGGTCACTAATGTTGGTGAGGAAATCAACAAATCTAGCAATGATATACATGGGCCATGTAGGAGGAAGATGTTGACATTGTCAATGGATGAAGGTGAAAATTATAGAAAGTTAAACCAATAATAACTAATTCTCGACATGAAACCAAATAAGGTGGCAGAAGTGGCATTCAAGGGGTTCTTTGTTTCCTATATGCTATGTCACTCGAACACATTTGGGTTCAAACAATAGTTCCAAGTGACAAATAAAAGTTACTAAGGAGTGACCTATCTAATGATTGGTTGTGCTAATCTACTAGGAACATTAGTTCTCAAGTTACGAGTGATTCAACTATGATGCAATTATGCTACACCCTATCACAAGTTCCAGTGCCTTGTAAAATTCTTACAATTGTTGTAAGCATTCATCGTAATGAATTTTGAGTTTTTATTCCTCACAAGGGTTTACTCCAGTTATAAAGAGTGTTTCTTGTATTTCATATGTAAAAGTTGTTTGTAGTTAATGTACCAGTGTAGATCCATCTTAAAATTGGATATATCAAGCACCAAGATGGATCAATTTTCTTGATGTGCATATTTTTTTATCATTTAATATAAAGATATTAATACATGACATGGAATTAAAAGATTAAAAAATTACACCTCAAGAAATTTGATCCCTCTTGGTGCTTAATAGATCCAAGTTTAATATGGATTTACATTGATTTTATTTATTTATTTATAGATGTTGCCACCTATGTATGTACATGTAAGATTTTGGAATGCACAACATCACAAAAAAATTTTATGAGTCATGTGACATTCCAGCCTAGATGTAGATAGAAAAACAATCTCACTTAGAATTATTTGACAAATAGATAACACGAATATAGAAGAAATATTGGATAGAACACTAGAGGAATATCACTCCAGTGGGAAGTTTTCCAAGTTGATATTATTCATTAAAATGAGTAAAATATATAGATGCCCTCAAGAGACAAAATTGAGAGGCTTAGTGGTGAGTTGAGTAGCTCACTTTAATGTTGTCTTATCTTGACTAATTCCCCCCAATATATGACATTATGCCAAGTGTAACTCCAAGTAGTGGTTATAATGAGGTGAAATGAACCTAGATGGACAATGAAGTCGTTAGGCTAGTCAAAAAGTGTGAAAGGAACCATCATGAGGGTGTTAGAGGTGGTTTAGTTGCTTGGTTTTGGACCATTACTGAGTAAATCGATCAAATCCTCAAGAAGGCGCACCCAATCTCCTTAAAACATGGAAATGAAATAACTACCCCATAAATGAAGCATAGAGGGGCGCATTGACTCCATAGAACAAGGAAAAGAGTGGGTAAGTGGAAAAACAAGATTTTATTGCATAACCACTAATCTAAGTGGGTCAAATGTGGACAAACTAGGATCCAAGGCACTAGACTAGGAACTAGAACCATTTTCACATGAAACAACATACACTAAACAATTGGAACCTTATGCAAATATTATTAACCAAGGTATAGATGGGAAATATGTTCCAACAATGCATGATAACATCTATCTAATTTTATATTATAGAACACCTCACTACTTTGAATGCAATAATGGTAGTGAATATACAATAGAGTTTTCAATCTTAATTTCCTTTTCTATATCCCTTTGGATCCAAAACAATCTCTATATAATTAGTAGTTCCATTGTTTGTAGAGTTATGTGTTAATATTAGTATATCGTTTAATCTACTATAACTAGTTTAATTAGTGACAAAATGAGATCTCACAAATGAAAAGATATCCTAACTAGTGGGATCCAATTGGATTTAGGATCATAAATATTGATATCAATGCACAAGGTTTTTCTTTCACTCATTGATTACTTTTGGTAAAGGTTGGATGGTGAGTAGTAGAAGTGGGTATCATGTAATTGGAGAATTGTTATAGGGTCATGTTGAAATCATTTAGAGTGTAATATTTGTTTCAAAAGAGGTCATGGAAATAAAATACCACAACATAATGATTGCAAAGGAAGAGATCGATTCCCATCATACAAGGTTGGTAAGCATGGAACACGAGACATGTATTGTTGACATGATATGCACAAACAATTGACTCTATTTCAATGGTTGGATAACACTATAAGGTCAATGGTAATGTCTAACTTAGTAAATATATCGTTTCCACCTCCTCCAAGTGTCAATTTATCTTCTAGTACTTTTGAAATATACTCCAACACTATTAGCTATCAATATCCCTAAAATCAACCTCTAATTTGGGCATGTTGAGTTCAATAAGCACTCAAAGTGTGGCCACCATTTGGTTAGTAACAACCTTTCTTGATGAAAACAAAAATGTGAAATAAATCTTTTTTAGGGATCACTCAATGCTATGAAGGTGTATGAATTTCTACATCATTGAGGTGCATTTCTCTATTCATGTTTATTTAAGAATCATAGAAGATCATAGGTGATCCATGAAGATGGTAAGAAGTGTGTTTTAATGTTGTGAAAATTTCAGCTCAAGACATCATCACCCAAAAAAAATCCTATAGCATTATAGAATGGAATGGGTTGAAGGTTGTCTTACACAATAAATTATATTTAGTTAAGTATGAACAAGATATGGAAATCAAGTAACAATATCTTTCACATAAACCAAGAAAAAAATGTAGAAAACTGTACCCCAATGTTGCATCTATTTTTATTAATTTTCATATTATAGAGGACAAAGAAATGAGACTACTCAGGTATGTCAGAGGGTTACATAAACACATTTATAAGGAGCTCAAAATTATTTGGCATCAACATGTTGGATAACACATATGGGAAAGGACTAAAGGAGCCTCCTAGTAAATGAGGTAGGAAATGAAGTTGGACATTACATGTGGGTTGGATTATGTTTGATATAATCCAAATATTTGATAATGAGCTTACTTTTGTGTGTCTCTCTATATATCTTCTCAAACTATCTTTTTTTATAAATCTTTCAAACTAACCGTTATGAATTAAAAAGTACGAAGTAACATACATGTTAGATGATTTGAACTAATCTTTGGTTAAATTGTAATTTTTCAATGCTGAAATTGCATTTTTGAATATGTAAATAGATTTACTGCATTCAAACACCTCTATTACAATAATATTGTGCAATCTCAACTCATATTTACAATTTCAACAATTCTTTTAAGATTGTGCAATCTCAACTCATATTTACAATTTCAACAATTCTTTTAGAATTGTACAATCTCAACTCATATTTACAATTTCAACCATTCTTCTAAAATTTTAAACAAATTTCAAAAAAAAAAAATTAGAAAAAACAATTGAAAAATCAAACTAATTTGACATTTAAATTACTCCAAAAGTTACTTATAAATATAAAAATAATAACTACATTTTACAATTATGTTTTCTAAACTCATTTATTGGAATAATATTATATTTTGTAAAGTCTTTTACATGTACCATTATCATATTATTTCTCTGTACGAAAGTTGGAATTTGTGGACATTTTTCCCATCACAGGGCATTTTTCCCGTCAAATACTTCGAAATATTTTGGGAGAACGTCAGGTTAAATGGGCAAACAATTTTCCAAAACGTATTTTGATGTTTAATGATTTCTATAAGTTGTCATTATTTTTTTATTAGTTTTTTGAGAGGCTAAACTTTAACCGGTTCCCAAACCCAAATTTTAATTGCAGGTAATATGGATGTTGGTGGGTGTATATTGGGTAATGTTGGTGGGTGTCAATTATTGGTTTGTGTAGTGATTAAATGATATTATTAATTATAAATAAATTATTAGTTGCTAAAGTGAAAGGGTGTAACCCTTCACTATGCATGTTCAAGCCTTATAAAGGCGAACCTCATTGTAATATTTTATCATCATCTATCAATATATAATTATTTAATTATCAATCATGGAAGTTGGGATCGCTTCTTAACTTTCTAACCAGATACAATTGTACCATTTAGTATCAAAGCGGGTTTGCTCCTCTGGCACCGAGCTCGGATTTGGCTCATCCACTTACTTTCACCCATCACTCATGCTTCATTCTTCATTTCTCTCACACATCCTCCCTTTCGTTGCTTGTTGATCCACACAACACCCCCACCCACTTCCCTTCCACTCCATGCACCTATGCAACCCCCTCCTTTCTCCTACGCATTTTCTTCATTTCCACTCCCCCTTCACCCTCCATTGTTTCCATCTTCTCCCACACAAACCCATGCCCATGCGCTTAGCTACCGATTTCCTTGCACTCCTACAAAACTGCAAATCCACGCTCCTCTCCACATTTCTCTCCTCCCTAGCCCATATGATCTCCAAGATCCGAAACTATATCCACTCTTGCCAACACACTGCTCCTCTTCTACGCTGCCTTTGTAGATCTACTCAGTGTCCAACTGCCCGTGCTCCTCTTGCCTCACACTCCTTCACACATCACCGCTCCACCACCACACCAGGCAGCTTGCCACCCCGCACTTGCACGCCTCCATCCTTCGTGCCTCCAAGCCCTCCCACCAGCGTGATCTCCCCTCCATGATTATTACTCCCCCATCCTACCCAGCTTCCCTCCACTACTCCATCTCTCCCCGCCTTTGCCCCTTCGTGCTTCCATTCTTGCCTGCATAAACAACTTTTAATAAAATTTTAAATATTATATATAAAAATATTATAATATTTATTTTATTAAATAATAAAAAAATACTACCCAACTTTATTATATATATATATATATTTTCCCTTCACTCCATAAGCCAAAATAATGTCCAAATACACACCTCCACATACAAGGACCAAGAGCCGAATTAAAAGATCAAATTGAGAATTAAAATATCAAATCGAGAAATTGGAGAAGGACATCAAGTCCCTCGTCGCTAACAAAAAAAGCTTGACGGAAGAGATAAAAAAATAACAATACAATGCTTAACAAAGAAATCAAAGACGAAATTGTTATGGTACTAGAAAGAAGGCTAGATGAAAAATTGGATATCATTCTTATTTTTGGGGTAGCGGGGTCCGTCAAAAGTATGCCGAGTGGGTACTCGTTGGATGCGGAATTTAATTCCGCATCCAACGAGCTCTCCCGATCGAAATTTGAGTAAAAACATGGGGAGTTATGTCAAAAATACAAACAAAAAATTAGTTTTTTTCTTTTCTTCCTCCAAAATTAATAAATATTATTTTATTATTTTAACTATTATTTTATTAGTTCATTTTAGGAGGCCCATTTTGAGTTGAAATTTCCTCTAATGTGGATGAAAAAACGAGTACCATGACTCAAGACATAAACACCATAACACAAAAATTGAGAACCATGACGCTAAGCCATAATACATTAATGGAGGTGTTAACAAAAATGCCTCATTGCCTAGTATAGACCATGTCAACAGTCTAGACATGTTAGATACCTCATTTCATGTTTCCACATGGGAAACACTCACTAAGAATCAAGAATATTTGCAAAAAGAAATAAGATTAACAATGCGACACTTAAACAAGAGATAGAAACAAAAGCACTGCCAGATATGGAGGCACAATTAAACAACAAAATAGACACTATCAGTAAGATAGTAGAGAAGGAAAAGGCTAAAATTCACCGCCAATTCAATGAAGCAGTTCAAATATGTCAGTTGCATCATCCAATAGCTCCTAGCCACCATCAAATAGTAAAGCAAAAGGCAACCAATATCATCCTTACATAGTGTACCCACCTAAGGAAAAATTAGAGTTGTCAAAATACAATGGAAGTGAAGACCAATGCATTGCCTAGTTAAAAGAAGAAGAAGAGTACTTTGACATCTACAATATTCAATCTGACAAGGAGAAGTTGAAATATGCGTCAATGCATATGGAAGGGTACGCCTATAATTGGTACTTATGGTGGAAGAGAGACAATTTTTCCTACACCTCGAACTTGTTGAAACATAATTTTTCTAATAGGTTTCAAGGAATCAGAGAAGATGATTTTTTCAGTAAACTTACTAGATTACAACAGGTCGAAAGCGTTGAGGAATTCACACATAATTGGGAATCCCTATCGACACAAGTATTTGGGTTTTCTGAGAAACAAAGACTCAAAACCTATTTAGTAGTTCTTAAACCACACCTCCAAAAATAATTAAAGATGCATGACATACATAACGTAGAAGTGACAAGACATAAAGAAAAAGTCGTTGAACGTAAATTGGAAGGAATAAAAACAAGAGGAGATAACCATTATTGACAAGAAAAAGAGACACAATGTAGGTATTGTGAAAATAATTGGTCACCTAGTCATCGATGCCACAAAATTCAATCATATGCCTATGAAATTGAAAACAGGTTGAAAACATCTAACAGTTACTCTAATAATAATAATAATAAAGAAAACACATGTCATCGATGCGGCGACGACTGGACCCCAGGCCATAAATGTAGGAACAATCAGACAATATAGTGCAGAATCATCAATGGAAAGGAAGTGCAAGTCTCTGCAAAAGAAGTCTTGTCTGATTCTAATACAGACACAGAATCAGAATGAAGGATGACATTAGAAAAATCAAGCTTTGAGGACAAAGCTTTCCCAAGGGGAAGATAATGTAGTGAATATTTAAATGATATTATTAATTATAAATAAATGATTAGTTACTAAAGTGAAAGGGCGTAACCCTTCACTATGCATGCTCAAGCCTTATAAAGGCGAGCCTTATTGTAATATTTTATCATCATCTATCAATATATCATTATTTTATTATCAATCCTAGAAGTCAGACTCACTTCTTAATTGTCTAACTAGATACGGTTGTACGAGTTTGTGTTATTTTTTGTTAGTAATTTTGTTAGATTTTTGTTAAGTATATAGTAAAAACTAATTTCTTCATTGCTTAAATTCTTTAATAAAAAATTATTAATTTAAGAATTTTACCCTTGTGATTGAAAAGTATCTATTTCGATGAAAAGTTACGTGTCTGGGGAGATAAAGCTCAAAACATAAAAAAACTTTAGTTTGAAGGATAGAGATGAAATGAAATTCCAACCCTAACGGACTCTATCAGATATTTGTTTGCAAAAGATGAATACTTTTGATCAAATTTTTAGCCCATCATATATGTGAGAGATAATATGTTTACATCTCTATTAGAGGGAATATTTGTTCATTTAAAATTAATATAAAATTATTCTTTAAATGCAAATGGGGTTGTACAAAAGTGCCCCTCAATTTAACTTAGGTTTTGAATCCTTGTTGGGTTTGTTACTTCCTTTTGTGTTTCTTTACTTAGTACACTTATGATATTCGGTGACAAACCAAATATCGTTAATCACCTTCATATAATTGTTTAGTACATTGATCAAAGACATACTATGATTGGTTCAAATGTATCTTTGTTCCTTCATGTTCCTTGGAAATGAATAAATTGTTTCTATTACTCTCATAATGTATAGGGATAGGGTTGTCATTTTTTTAGGGTTGTCACTTTGTTTGATTTGAGAGCTGTCGTGATAAGGTTATACAAAAAGTTCATTTCCAAGTTTAATAATAATGAGGGGTGGACCACATATATAATTTGTAATATTGGAGTTAAACAAGGTTCCCCCCTCTCCCCTACCCTTTTTGGTGTTTACATTGATAAGCTAGAAAAGTATTTAGAATAAGAAAGTTGCGTCGGTACAATATTAGCTGAGATAGTTATCATCCTCCTACTTTATGATGATGATATTATTCTTATGGCAAGGCGATCTTCTGATCTCGATAAGAAATTAAGAATTCTTAAAGAATTTTTCTCTAACATGGGTATGACTGTTAACACTGACAAGACAAAAATCATTATTATAAAATCTAAGAAAGACACCTATGCAAATTTTATTTATGATAATAGAAATCTAGAGGAGGTGGCTACTTACAATTATCTCAGAATTGATATTCATCATAAGCTAAAATGGAACTATATCATTGAGAAAAGGACTAATGGAGGGTGGAAAGATTATTTTGGTCTTGAAAACAACTGTAAATCAACCAATTTGGTCATGTGGGATAAAAATAAGTTCCTCTTTGAAACTCTTGCTATCCTTGTTATCTTGTATGGTTGTGAAGTTTGGGGGTGCAACATTTCTAGAGAATCTTGGAGGAAGATTAGCAAACCCAGAAGCAATTTATAACTTGTAACCTCAAAATTAAAAACAATACACCTTATTCTATTCTCCTCATATAATTGGATCTTTCCCCCATTTAGAACATTGCTATGACTAGGTACCTGATGTACAAGCATAAGATAAATAACATAGAAAACAAGAGACTTCCTAAAATTGCTTTAAACTCAAGTAAAAACCAACTACACCTCAAGTGATGTTGGTGTAAAGATACCATGGATTGATTAAAACATTAGGGAATTAATGGAAATGACATTTTGTAGAACATTGACAATGTGAAAATATTATTAATTCTACGTTTAAAGATAAATTCTAGTCTGAGGAAAATTTAGCGGCTAAGAGAAAATTAAGATACTCTAAGGAGGTCAATAATCCTAACTTGGAAAATCAGAAGTATTTCTCGTTAGTAACTAGCTCATGAAAGAAAATTAATATAGCCAAGATTAGAATGAACTCTCATGAACTCCATAGTGAAGCAGGGCATTGGTTTATTCCTAAAACTCCATGGACATAAAGGGTTTCCATCTGTGTGAGACTATGAGCATTGAGGATGAAAATCACTTTCTCTTAGAGGTCCTTGCTTACACCCACATTAGATCTGAGTTTTATAGTATTTGCTACAACACAAACCTTTATAAATTCTTAACTTGTCAAAACTAATGTGAGCTTGGAAATATTTTTGAGCACAGGAACAAGATTTTAAAGTAAACCAAGTATTGTCCTTCTTAAGGTCTGATAGACCAAAGTTGGTCTCAATGGATGTTAACCATCATCATCATCATCAATATTTTATGAAGTGAATATTTTATGCAGTAGATGATGGGTTGCCTTCTGAATGGTGATAAAAATGTTTCAGGAATACAAGTTAAGTAAGGTTGTGTCTTATCTTTTATTTTATATTTTGATATTTATATTAATAATTTTAAAACATGTTTGGAAGAAAGTTGCATTAGCACTACTTTTATTAGAATAGTCGTAATCTTTCTTTATGTTGATGATATTGTTTATATGTACCTCTAATCTCAACAAGTGACTAAAAATTGTTATATACTTTTCTTCTAGCATAGGCATGACAATAAACATTGACAAAACAAAAGTCATGATATTCAAATCCAAAAATACCACTTATGTTAATTTTATATATGGAAATAACAACTTAGAGGAAGTTGCTTCATATAAATATCTTGGATTCAAACTTGATCACAAGCCTAGTTAAAACTATAGCATTGAGAAAATGCTTAATGGAGGGTGGACAGTCTATTTTAGTCTTGAGAATAAACTTGTAAATATTTTGTTTGTGACAAAAAAGAATTTATCTTAGAGATTCTTTTCTCTCTTGTTATCTTATATGGATGTGAATTTTGTGGTTGCAACATCTCTAAGGAATCACAAAGAAATATTAGTAAAACACAAAAGTGCTTTATAACTCACAATCTTAAAATTAAAAGAAATACACTCTATCCTACCCTCCTCATAGACGCTAATCTTTCTCCCATTAAGAGTATGACTATGATTACATGCCTAATCTACAAACATAATACAATAAATATGAAAAAAATGAGTTTGCATAAGATTGCTTCAAACTCTAATCAAAGCCACTTGCAACTTAAGAAGGATTGTTGTACAGATGCCAAGTCTTGATTAAATCACTAGGGAATAGAAGAGGAAATTACTCCTTATAATATTGATTACATTAAAACGACATCACATCTAGGAGGAATTTTGGTGCAATAAAGAATTAGAGGATAAGAGAAAAATAAGACACTAAAAAACATCATTGATCATAATATAGAATATCAAAAATATATTTATGTTATAACTAGTGTAAAAAAGAAAATCAATAAATTGATAAAATAAGAATAAACTTTTAGAATTAACAATTTAGCTACATAGTGAAACATTTTTGGAAAATTACTAAAACTTCATAGGATGATATTATTTATCATGCTAGAAAGGAGGAGGAGGAAAAATAATTTCTTTTAGATGATCAAACCTACACTCTCATAAAATATCATTCAAAATATTTGTCAAAGTAGGACCTCAACTTTTCTAACTCATAAAAAATATGAAGATTTAGGAAACACACTTTTCCAAACTTTTCAATCATAAAAATAAAATACTCAATAAAACGAATTAATTATTTACCATTTTCTCTCTTAAAATCAAATAAATGAAAATTAGTTTAAAAAACTTTACAATCATCATCATATATTCAACTTCACTTTGGATTTTTCATCACCTTACACATTCAATAAACAAACAAAAATGAAATATCACATAACTAACACAGAAGCTATATCCAAACCATGCACACTAGTTGGCATATAGAATATTCGTTTACTACACAAGGTATCATGGTGTACAAATTTCTTTTTATTTTCTTGGAGTTGGCATTTCCCATCTTTTTTTTTAATTATTTCTCCTCATTCTCTATAAAGAGATGTTTACAATTATTTAATGGTTGAATGGAAGTTAATCTTGGTCTTTAATAACAAGTTGATCGTTTTTTGTAAGTAAGAACTCAAAGAGTTTTTGAACCTGTGATTACCTAAGGAATTCCTTATCAATACACCCATTCACCATCTATTCGATATCCCATGGGTTACAAATTGATGATTATATAAAAAAAAGGAATACCATTGATGGAAGACATGATTAAAGGTTTTTATAATGAATTTAAAGATAGTATAAAAAAATGAAATATATGTTCATTTAATGTAATTCTTTTCAATATAAAAATGTTATTTATAAAGAATATGTGGGAAAGTTGGATTATTGAATATATCCTTCCTAACTTAGTCATTGCAATTTTGAATATTTTTTCTTAAATGTATACATGTTTAGCTATGAGGGGGTTTTTCATTTTTTTAAAATATCTTTTCATTTAGAAAAAATGATCCTTTTACTTATAAATATTTCATATATTCTTAATATGTATAATGTATTGAACAAATTTCCTTCTTTTCCAAATTAATATCTTTTTGTGTTTTTTTTAAATATATATACATTAATTTAAATATGTAGTGATTATTTATTGTACTTTAATGATTATTTATTTATTAAAATAATTTGAATCATTAGCTAAAGTAAAGTATAAAAACCCATAAATTATGAAACAAATTACATAATAAATCACAAATAGTAACATCGTTTTCATCAATAATTCCAAATAAACACCCATGTCATTGAAAACCACATCAAATGTTCACTCTACACAACCATCCACACAATGATATTATAACTGAATAGTTAAATAAATCAATAGATTGAGAGTGATATTATAACTGAATAGTTAAATAAATCAATAGATTGAGAGTTTTTATGGAGATTGGTGGAAATAGAATAGATTAACTATGTTAAAAATTAGATTATATTGTTAAGAAAAGTGTTCAACTTTATTGTTTGGGATATAAGTTTTCATGTCCAACATCCTTATTTGTTTCATTGCTTCTAAAATATACATGGGAGAATGCTCCCAGACTTCATTTATTCATAAGATTATGAAAGTTAACAACTTTGCCTTGGAGCACAATAAACCACCCAATATTTCTGGACTCCTAGTACATGTCCCCATTAAACCTTTCCCAATTTTGCTAAACTCGCAGCAATGCCCTGCTAGACCAATGTGATAGAAGGAACACTGAATACTTGATGCATTAATGCCTGATGTTTAGGCGTTTGTCCTTTTGACAGTGTTCGGCTCCTCATTAAACTTCTTCTTCTGCTTCACGCCTGCAGTGACATTGATACCCAGCAACTGAAATATCTAGAAACCTTCGGCTTTCTCTGCAATGAAAAAAATGTAGTACTCAGAGGATCATGCCTACAGTTAAAACCAAATTTTGGTTGCAAATTAAAATTTTACATTACACTATGCAACAACAGTACTTTGAATATGCGGAACATGGAAAATTTGCATTGAATAGTAATATAAAAACTGGTCATACCTTGATGGAATTGACACAGTTCTTGATTGGTGGTGGTGGTAATGTTAATGGGATATTACAATCATTTGATGTGATTATATTGTTTTCAACGATCTGAATTTTGTGATCTTTTCTGTTGTGTCTAGCTGTGGCGAAGACCAAAGAATAGTCCAGTGAATCTGTATCTTCCCACCCACCGAAAACTGGCACTGCCATTCTTGCCCCTCCACTTTGATGATATTTGATCTCGGCCTCCATTGTTAGTTACCAAGCATCACATTATGAATATCATTCGTCTGTTAGATAATACCTGTCTGTTTATAACGTAAAGTGTAACCTAGGCATTGAAGTCTCTACGTTCCTATATTGATAGCCGAGCCGCCAAGTTATTGCCATTCTTTCACGCAGCTTAGAGGAGAGGAGAGGAGATCTGCATGAATATTTCACAACTCACAACAGTGTGTATAGTTGGATTTGGATCAGATCAGATTGACTTATCTTGGAATGGAACAGATGAGGGTGATGAGCATTATCACTAAACTTCCACAATTCCGCCGCCCGCTATCTTGCATAAAACAGATTGTATTCATTTTTAATAAATGGATTTATATTTTGTTCTGCGTAAGTTCTACATTATCAAAAATGCATCATTATCAGGCTTTTCCTTTCTATTTATTTCTGTGTGTGAATATATATATATATATATACACAAAATCAAAATAAGTATATATATTTTTATAATATATATGTATATATCAGTAGAATATATATGAATTGTTCAAGTATATTAATTCTGTCATTATAGTTTTTTAATTTTTTATATTTGAAGTTTATATATGAATTGTTCAAATATATTAATCCTGTTATTATAGTTTTTTAATTTTTTATATTTAAAGTTTGATATGATTTAAATTTTATTTATTAAATTAAATACTATAAAATAACATATATTTATTATTATATGATTGGGTAATGCATGAAGTTATAATTAGCTCTGCAGCTTGACACAGGACTGGAAGTACTGTACTCACTGGTCTAATGATGATTGTCATAGTGTGATGCTTGGTTTTAGGCCAATCTAGGCCATGAAATAAAAGGTTGTTATAAATGATTTATTGAGTCGAAAAATGTTAGTTTTATTATAAACGGCTTGTACAATAGAAAAATGGCAGCTATTAAAGAAGGTTGGAAATTGTATTTTCTGTTAACATATATTTGTTTGTCAGCAAAGAGTAAAACGGTTGGTATAAATGTTTTATTTAACTAAAAAAACAACCATCTAAACGTAAAATCTCAAGAAGGTGATAATTGAAAGAAGATTTGATACTTGTTTAAGGAATTTTTAAATTAGTGTAAAAATTAAAATATAATTGTCACATGTTGTAGGTTAACTTGATAGTAAACTAGCAATTTTGTAGTAGTGAGGATTTATCAATATTTATTTCTCTCTCTAGTACTTTTCTCTAATGCTTAATAAAATAAATTATTTTATTAATCAACACTCATTTTTATAAGAGGTTTGCTAATAAATATGCATTATAATTCTTCCATTGTTTTAAAAACTTCATATAATTCATACTTTAAAAAATATGTTGCACAAACATAAATATCAATGAATATGCATACACTATTATTATTTAATAAATAAAACCGTCGAATAACTAACATGTTATCTGTTTTAAAAACATGAGAATAAATATACTTAATTATAATCTAAGCAATTCTAATCTAAGGTGGAGATCAATAGATATGCATACACTATTAGTCTTTAATAATTAAAAGTGATGAATAATTAACATGTTCTATGTTATAAAAACATGTTATAACTTTGTACCTCTTATGGCAATTGATTAATTATTGTTATCAATGAGAAGTTTCTAGTCAATTGTTGGTTTACAAATAGGCATGACCATTGAACTCTAAAGCATTGCAAAAGTTGGCATTATCTTCCAAGCTGAAGGCATTACTCCTTAGTGGAAACATATGAACACAAGTATATACAATAGTTAGGGGACAATGCAAGCTAATGAGGGTCACTTTTGGCATGTTAGATGCAATAGAAAACTGAAAAATCAGCAATCCCTCAACTTAATTGTTTTTTTTGAGATACTTACACAAAATATCTTGCTTTGAGTAAAAAAAGTTAAATGTAGGAAATTGAATCACGTTGCCAAATATATAAGGTTTATGTATTTAAATTTTTATAACTATGTCAAATTTCATTTTTTCTAACAGTCATTTTTTTTAGGCAAATTATAAGGTATATGTTTTTGTGGCTGCAGCCTTTGAGGTCTTAAATGATGCTTTCGGGATACAAAACTTTGCAGGCATGTAGAGAACATATAACACTAGTGCAACACTATTTTTCAAAAATAAAATTAGTAATTTTAATTTTTTTTATAATTATCTAAGTGATTATTCATCGAAAATGGTACGTCTTTTATGGGTGTAGCCTTTGAAGGTCTTATTGAAATATTCATGAAATGGGTTTTTTATAGAATGTAAAGGTTAGTGTCTTCTAGTGCACCATATAATTGTTTTTTAAAACGATTACGAATTGAAAAAAGTTATGGGAATAACACTAACTACATGTATTTTGAGTTAAGGAGTTAAGGCACAATAAAAATTGAAAACAAATAGGAAAATATAATATTTTTTAATAAAAATTACATATTTAGAATCTGCAGAAAAAATGCTATTTATGTTTAAGATTTCGTCCAAATTGATTGTGTGTAGCATACTGTAACGAGTGTGTAAACAACAACTTCTTCATAAAATGGGGGAAATGCCTAATTAACTATGGTTTATCATGTACCATAGCACAGGTTCGGTATTACCGAAGCAAATTCCAAACCATACACATAGGACTATTGGTGACATGCGAGCAAGTGAATTGGCATGTTTAAATTTAAATTTCATTTTCTGCCTTGTAGAATTCCTAAACGCACATGCATTATATAACTACAGAATGCAAGCACGTTATATAGCTATAAAACGCATGCGCGTTACATAACTATAAATCGCAAGCGCATTATGTAACTCTAAGACACGAGCGCATGTTGTAGAGCTAAAAATATAGCACTATGTGTAATATATCAAATGTATGGATAATAGTTTAGAGGGGGTGGGGAAGGGTCAAGGGCCTAGGAAGATGTTGGAAGTTCAAGTGGGGATGGTTAATAGTTGAGAGGGGGTTGGGAATGATCAAGGTCCTAGCAGGATGTTGTAAATTTGAGTGGAGAAAGGGGGATAAGGTGGAGGGGAGGAAGTGGGTGATGGTTTGATGAGAGAGAGGATTGGTGAATGGAAAAGTGGATATGGAGTATTAGAGGAGGAATAGGATGTGTTGGAGGAGAGAGGGGAAGGAGGGGGAAATTGAAGAGATGGGAACGAGATGTGATAAAGCATATAATAGGGGTCATAATGAGGTAGGGGGTTGAGGAGAAGGGATAAGTTGAAAACATAAAAGAAGAGAGAGAGAGATAATGTCGTGGAGAGAGTGTGGGAGAGAATAAGATAGAGAGGGAGGGATGAAGATAGAGTGAAGGAAAGAGATATTGAGGGGGTGATAGAAGGTGTGTGTCTATGAGGGGTGACGGGGGAATAGACGCAAGGAGAGAAAGTTGCAGGTTCACACATGTATAGAGAGAGAGAGATGGATGGTGTCACCGTCTATTAATCTTGTATATTGATCTAGGAACAAAGCATCAATCTCATCAAATATTAATCAATAAATAACTCATGAAATGGTGTAATCGGTCTACAGGAATAGTAGCCGCTCTGTATTCACATAAAGAATGAATGATTACAATTACAATGTCATGCTATAGGCATGAATGAATGAGCAATTTGAATCCTCAAGGAGGTCATTCGAATTGAATGAGTGATTCTAGCTTAAATGACTATAAGCCATAATCCACACTCAGTTAATCACTGATCAAAACCCTAATTGACTCAACTGAACCCTAACTGAATCCAGACTGCAATAAATGACTGAGTCTCAACTGAAAGAGATCAGACACATGTCATAGCAATCCAACCATCAAGTGCTAGCGCTTCAATGACTCCAATGAACCTCGATGAGGTTAATTGAAGTTGAACTAAACATCAAAAGTTGGTGGAGGCACCCTTGTTGACTCCAGTTCATTAATTAATCATCAAATAATCAATTAAATGAGAGGAGGTGCCTTCATTGACCTGTTTAACTGATTGTAACCACCAGTTAGCCATTAGGTGCATTAATATCACTCAAATCACCCCCGGAGTGCTCCAGTTAGCCTCCCCGAATGTAGGAGAAGGATAAGTTAGCCTCTTGACTGAAGGTAGGTGTGGGTGTGACTGGATGATGACATTTAATGCTCCATTGATGTCAATTAATGTCAATAATACTTAAGATAGTGGTTTAACTAGGCCAATTTGACCAAGGAGAGTGTGTATGGTGGTATATGTCTGCAACACTCCCCCTTAAGCTATACTCAGGAGGAGTTAGAAAACATAAATGCATAAAAATGCTAGGGCCCCAGCAAATAAGGCCATAGGTCACCCTATACAATGCTGAAACTGAAATAATGCTCAAAACAAACTAAGTGAGGAAAAGAGGGAAAACCCCCCCTCAAGATGAACACTGAAAGTAGTATGAATCACCCTAATGAACTCACCCCCAATAGTGAACGGAGGTAAGTGAACTTATTTTCTAAAAATCTATTGGAAAAGATGTCTGCAATCTACTCATCAGTCGGGCAATATTGCAGAATGATGGTCCTATCATGCACTAGCTCCCTGATATAGTGCATGTGGATCTCTACATGCTTGGTCCTCTGCCTAGTAACTGGATCTGTGGAAATCTTAATAGCACTTTGATTGTCACAAAAGAGGACAGTTAACAAAGTACTACCAAGATCAAACTATGAAAGAATGCCTTGCAACCAAACTGCTTGGATGCAAGCATTCACCGCTCCTCGATACTCAACCTTTGCTAAAGATAATGCTATGGAAGCCTGCTTTTTGCTTGACCAGCAAATGGGGCCACCACCAAACATGAATACATATCTGGAAGTAGACTTCTACAATAGAATCACCCGCCCAATTGGAATCTATGTATCCAACCGGCTCTAGCTCAGAGTCTACAGCATAGTGAATGCCATAGGTCCTAGTTCCCTGAATATACTGGAGGATCCTCTTGGCTGCCTTCCAATGAATATCATGAGGCTACTGGATGTATCTTGATACAACATTCATGGCATAACAAATATCAGGCCGAGAATGTGTCAAGTACAACAAGCTACCAATCAACTGTCAATAGATAGTGTAGTCCATGGGAGGTGTGCTTTTTCCTTCTTCAAGGCTGATCCCTAAAAGGAAAGGGAATTACGTAGGCCTACATTCAGCCATGTTAAACTTTACTAATAGGTCTGAAATATATTTGGACTGAGTGACCACAATCCCATCAGAATTTTGCTGAATTTCGAGCCCCAAAAATTGTTTTAGAAGCCCCAAATCACTCATTTCAAAGGTATTGTGGAGAGCACTTTTGATGGCTGAAATGGAGGAAACTATGCTACCCGTGATCAGTAAGTCATCAACATATAAAACAATGATAATTATATGACCATCAGCCTTGCCTTATATTTGCAGGTGCTTCCATCACCATCAACCTTGGTTCGAAACACCCACTTGCATTGAACCAATTTCCTTCTTAGAGGAAGAGAAACTAGCTCCCAAGTAGTGTTTTTCTGAAGAGAATTCATCTCATGGAAAGTTGCCATCTCGGATCCTTCCAAGCATGGTAGTAGGATTTTGGATCTGAACTAATCATCAAATAGCAAGTTTCGGACATCAAATTATTAGAACAAGAGAGCGCAATACTTGCTCTTTGGAAATCAGACCGGGTTTTCCTTGGATCATCCGAATTTCCAATGTTGTCTCCTACGGAGAAGAGTGTCTGTCGGGCCCATGTAGGAAGATGATTTTGCACTTCAGGTTCTGATTTATCATTTGATGATTTCTTCACACTGATATCAGAAATAAAATGATCCAAATCAGGGTCATCACCCCCAATTTCATCATCCAAATATCCAGTAGAATAGGAAGGAAATTCAACAGTTTTCTCCTTCACTAGTTCCACCTCTTGAAGAGGCTCATCGAAATTCACACTTATCTCAATGATGATCTGTTTGGTATTGATATCCAGTAGCTTGAAACGTTTAGATTCATCAGGATACCCAATAAACAGACATTCTATGCTTTGCGGTTGCAAAGCCCTATCTTTTATCAAGCAGAATCCGGGCCCATGTAGTGGACCCAAACACCTGCAGGTTCGACACATCCGGCTTGTGTCCAAAGTATGCTTTGAAAGGGGTCTTCCCTTTCACATATGAGTGTGGCACCCTGTTCTGAATTTATACTACAGCATGCATGGCCTCATGCCACAAATTTGCAGCAAGCTTCTTGGATTCCAACATATAGGTGGTCATCTCCTTGAGAGACCGATTCTTCCTTTCCGCTGCTTCGTTTGCTGTGGAGTGTAGGGAATTGAATGTTGGACCTGAATACCACTTTGGGAGCATATGTGCAGCAACTCATTACTAACATACTCCCCTCCATTATCAAATCTCAAGATCTTGATCTTAAGACCAGAGGCATTTTCGATCAAGGCCTTCAATTCAAAAAAAAAATTCACATACTTCTTATTTCTTTTTGAGAAAGAAAACCCATGTGTACCTTTAAAAATCATCAATAAAAGTAAGAAGATAACTTGATCCATTCATGGATGTGACACGCATCAGACCATTGATATCAAAATGTATCAGCCCCAATATGCATGTAGCTCGGTTTTCCTTCCCCCGATCGAACTTGTGCTTAGGGTGTTTTCCAATCACACAACCCTTGCAAATTTCGGTGGTTGCCTTGATGATAGTTTGCAAGGCCTTTAGCAATGAGTTTCTTGGATGCATTTTTTTTTATCTCAACATCATTTTGGTTGAAAGAAACTCTCTTAGGCACTCCTGTATGTGTCATCTGATAGACACTAAGGATATTTGATGCTAGAGACGGTACATACAAAACAATTGAAAAAAAATCATTTTCAAGATCAACAGTACGTTGTCCTTCTGAAATGATGGTGGAGTCATCTCCCATGTGGATGGGGATGGATTTTCCGGTCTCCAAGGATGAAAAGGAGTCTCTTTCATCCATCATGTGGTTCGAAGCTCCAAGATCAATCAAGAGTGCTTTGGAATTCGAAGTGCTTACCATGAGGGAATGACCTTTTTCATGTTGTGGTTCCCGATATTGCTGATTTCTCCTCCGAAAGCTCTCCGAAAGATTGATGTGATTTCTCTCAAGGACAGAGGTTGCTTCATCAAGCTTCTTCTTCATGCAGGCATGTTCAGGGTGGAATCCCTTCCTGCAATAAGAACACTTTACTTTTTCCTTGCCATGGTGCCATTTTCCTTTGTTCTTTCTTGAGCCAGAAGACTCATCATGCTGCTGATTTTCAACTCTAGGTTTAGGAGCATCAAATTTAGTTTTTGGGTTCTTTTGGTGCTTTCCTTTACCCTTCATATCTTTGGGCCCCGAGACATGGAGGGCTTGATCATGGGAATATCTGATGATCCCCATCTGGACAAGCTTGTCATGTTCACTTGTTAGGGACTCAATGAAGGCATTGAGTGTAGGAATTTTCCATTCATAAGTTGTGAGATTCCCCACATGGAATGTAGAAACAAAATCTGAATAATCATCCCCAATCTTGGAGAGTATGGCGAGGATGAGCTGATCATCCTCCTTCTCCACTTTGCATTACTTCAAGAGTAAAACAGTATGCTTGAAATTTGTGAAAAAGTCATTCAGAGTCTCAAAATTGGAGGGCTGGAGAGACATTAATTCATTTTCAAGCTGGTAAACTCTCAAGTCATCATGCTTTCCATATAGAGTTTTCAATTTGTCCCATATTTCTTTTGGGGTCTTCAATCCCGCAAGATGCAAAAGAAGATCTCGGGAAATAGAGAGGCACAAGAAACCGAAGGCTTCATCCTTCTTGTTCAAGAATCTTGATTTTTCTATGGCGAAACCAGGCTCATCTTCATTGTCCATGGTGACTCTATAGAGCCCTCTAGAGTGCAGCTGAATCTCCATATCACCTTTCCATGAGTGGAAATTGTATGGAGTCAAAATATCTACTGAGGAGGCCATCTGGATCTGCTGGAGCGAATGCTTTACCTGTAGAAACCTGAAAATCAAAATAGAAAGGGAAATGTAAGGTTGGACAACCTGCACATTTTAGGCTTTCATCATACCCAACATAGTCAATCAAGCAAGCTTTATCAACAACTTCTTTACTTGGGGTATTAAGTGGTAAGCCTTGGCTTCCGGTGCAGTGCTGGATTTTTGAGCTATTGCTCAAATTTCATGCAGAAATCTGTCAAAAAGCTTGTTTTTGAGATATAGAGCTTTGTCCCACCATAAGCTCTAATACCATATTGATCTAGGAACAAAGCACCAATCTCATAAAAGATTAATCAACAAATAACTCATGAAATGGTGTAATCGGTCTATAGGAATAGTAGCCGCTCTGTATTCACATAAAGAATGAATGATTACAATTACAATGTCATGCTATAGGCATGAATGAATGAGCAATTCAAATTCTCAAGGAGGTCATTCGAATTGAATGAGTGAGTCTAGCTTAACTGACTGTAAGCCATAGTCTACACTCAGTTAACCACTGATCAAAACCCTAATTGACTCAACTGAACCCTAACTAAAGCCGGAGTGCAATAAATGACTGAGTCTCAGCTGAAAGAGATTAGACACATGTCATAGCAAGCCAACCATCAAGTACTAGTGCTTCAATGACTCCAATGAACCCCGATGAGGTTAACTGAAGTTGAACTGAACATCAGAAGTTGGTGGAGGCACCCTTGTTGACTCCAGTTCATTAATTGATCATTAAATAATCAATTAAATGAGAGGAGGTACCTTCACTGACCTGTTTAACTGATTGTAACCACCAGTTAGCAATTAGGTGCATTAATATCACTCAGATCACCCCCGGAGTGCTCCAGTTAGCCTCCCTGAATGTAGGAGAAGGCTAAGTTAGCCTCCTTGACTGAAGGTAGGCATGGGCGTGACTGGATGATGATATTTAATGCTCCACTGATGTCAATTAATGTCAATAATACTTAGGATAGTGGTTTAACTAGGCCAATTTGACCAAAGAGAGTGTGTATGGTGGTAAATGTCTCCAACACCATCATCACCATCATCTTCATTATGTTGATCATCCTCATCACCATCTTCATCATCATCATCATGTTGATCGTCATCATCTTCATCATGCACATCATCATCATCATCCTCATTATCATGACGTTCACCATCAACGTCTTCATCATCATGGTGTTCAACATCATCATCATCATCATCACCATCATCTTCATCGTCATCAACATCATCATCGTCATCATCATGTTCATAATCATCATCATCATGTTGATCATCATCGTCATCATGGCCCTCATGATCATCATCATCGTATTCATCATCATGATGTTCATCATCATCATCACCATCATCTTCCTCATCATCATCATGTTGATCATCATCATCTTCATCATCACGATAACCATCATCATCGTCATCTTCTTCTTCATCATCATCATGTTAATCATCATCATCATCATGTTAATCATCATCATCATCATGTTGATCATCATGAACCCTCATCATCATCATCATGTTGATCACCGTCGTCTTCATCATCATGATCATGATCATCATCGTCTTGAAGATCATGATGTTCATCATCATCATCATCTTCATCTTCATCATCATCATCATCATCATGTTGATCACCATCGTCGTCAGCATCATGATCATGATAATCATGATCATCATCATCTTCATCATCATGATGTTCATCATCATCATTATCATGACCATCATCATCATCATCATAATCATCATCATCATCATCATCATCATCATCATCATTATCATGATGTTCATCAGCATCATCCTCATCATCATGATATTCATCATCATCATCATCATGTTGGTCGTCTGGGCAGACTCGGGTTTACTATAATGAACCAACAACACCCCTAGCTCACTGGCCCTTTCGGCGACAGATCGCGGAGCAGCCTGAAGTCTCACCCGAAGTGATCCTAATGGGTTGGCCAAAGACTCAAGTGTCTCGGCCAGGTTCTGTATGGCATCCTGTGCGCGTCTCGCAGCTCTTCTTAGCTCGCAATACCGCTCTTTCCTCTCTGCGATGCGCAGATTCCTCTTACTCGCGATGACTCTAATCCTTATCGCATCGCCGCACCCTAGGAAACACGTAACTCTTTCCTCCGCTTGATCCTTAACCACAGCGCACCACATCTCCTCTGGTGGTGCGATATCACCTCCCTGCGATATCCTACCGCTGTGACTCAGCGTACCTAGCATTACTTGTATTCAACTTACAGGACTCAATACGCAAGGCTGTTTTACACTGCGACTCTTAACTGTCTCAAGTAGAACTTAGATAGACTCTTATACAGAATACTTAAATACTTCAACTTGCATTTATCCTTTTAATATGTTGTGAACTAAATAACATACACATACATTTATTGTAAGAAAAGTTCATGTAATGAATGACAAATATAACAAGTAAATACAATCACATGAATCAAACACATAACACTCTGATTTTACGTGGTTCACTTCCAGGGTGGAAGTTACGTCCACAGAACTGTGTTTCTATATTATAACTTGAGAGAGGTACATAGTTCTGTTGCACCACATATGAAGCTAGAGATCTTCTGGGTAACTCCGCACTCATCCTGGAGCCCTTCTCTCCTAGATCTCTTCTCTATATTGCCTTCTTACAATATACTCTCACTCTCTCTCTCTCTGTCAATCCCTGCGGATTTTTACAATACAAAATACAGTAAGCTAATAGACTACTAGATAATTTGACTAGCTGGATGGCCTAAAATGCTCAAAATGCCAACCTTTTACACTACAAAATACATCCCTTTATAGGCGGCCCGAAGGTCTCGCCATTACAACACCGTGGGCCTGTTCCAATAGTAACCCAAAACCCTAACTAGTGACAGTCAGCATATCTGTACTTGGGGTAGCCGCTTTTCATCACACCACTACTCTCTGCAGTCTTCCATGCTTCCTGGCACTGACCATGGGTACTATGCACCGCTTCCCATCTTCTGTCCTTTGTCTTCAATAACTCGGCCTCGTTGCTTCTTTTCCTTTATGAGGGTAGCTGAGACCTCCTGTCTTCGCCGCTGCCTTCAATGCAGTGGTTGAGCTTTCTCTTCTCAGTCGCTCAGGTACTGTCGCCTTCCTTGACTTCTTTGTTCCAACAGTCACGGTTTTCGGCTCTGCTCTGTAGCTAGAAACATGCTACGGCATCGTAGCTTCACCTTATCTCTTCATCTTTGCCAAACTGTCTATCCGCCAAAATGGCAGCTTTTCCTGTAGCTACGGGACCCTGCTCCAACAGTCCCCTAACACTTACTTGTGGCTCATCCCCGAGCCACTACCAACAGGCTTCTCCTGCTGTAGCTTCTCCTTGGCTTCCTATGAAGTGCGCTGAAGCTTGTCTCGAAGTCCTGCGGTCAGGATTTTCTGCGCAGTCGGCTTTCCTGCGAAATGACCTCCTGCGGTACCTGAATGTGCTTCTCTGATAATAGCCTCTTTTTCATGCGAAATCACACATCTGCGCAGGACTTCATCTGGACCTAACTTGTATAACTGTCCTGCGATCAGGGTGAATTCTGCTGCTTTAACAACCAACTGCCTCTTCTGATGCTTGGTAAAGTCCTCAGGTGCCCTTCCTGTAGTGAGAAAATGAATGATATCAGCATAGTACTCATCTGCGATCTGAATAGAGAACAACTGCGCATCTAGAAAATTGTCCTCTATATTACTTGGCTCTTCTCCTAAGTCTATTCGTGACAGATGATCAGGTCCAACATTCAATATTCCTATTTTAACAATGATTTCAAAATCATACTCCTGAAAGAGGAGTAACCATCTGCAGATTCTTCCCCCTAACACTGGCTTATTGACCAGATACTTCAATGCGGAATGGTCAGTAAACATCTTGAATGAGGCACCCAACAGGTAGTGCCTGAACTTCTGTAGCATGTACACCATATCTAATCCTTCTCTTTCTGTCGTGGTGTAGTTCTTTTCTGCTGTCGATAGCTTTCTGCTGGAGTATGCGATAGGATGATCGATACCTCCTTCTCATGGTTGCGTTAAAACAACCCCTAGTGCGATGCCAGATGCATCCACATGTACATGAAACAGCTTAGTCAAGTCTGGAAATACTAAGATGGGTGTTGTAACTATCTTCTCTTTAAGTGTGTTTAGACTCTACTGGCATTCCTCATTCCATAGGAATTTTACATCTTTGTTTAACAGTTTTTCCATCGGTGTTGTAATCTTTGAGTATCCCTTGATGAATTTTTTGTAGTACCCGGTATGACCAAGTACTGTTCTCAATTGTTTGACTGAGTTGGGTGCTGGAAGATTTACAATGATGGCAATATTTGCGGGATCTACCATCAAGCCTTGCCTGCAAACAATGTGACCCAACAAAATACCAAATGGCGCACAGAATATACATTTTTTCAAGTTCAAAGAAATCTGGTATTGCCTACATTTCTCTAACATCAGCCTTAAATCTCCTATGTGCTTGTCAATCAATCCAAATACAGTCCAATCATCGAAATATACTTCTAGGAATTTATGGATGTATTCTTTAAATACAACAACTACTACTCTAGAAAAGATAGCTGGTGCATTCTTAAGACCAAAGGGCATTACCGTATACTGGAATGAGCCCCATTCTATTGCAAACGTGGTCTTATGTCGATCTTCTGAGTGGATTCTGATCTGGTGATAGCCTGAAAATCCATCAGTGAAGGAGTAGACCTCTTGTCCTCCCACATTGTCTAGTACTTCATCAGTGAAAGGTGTCGGGAATGGATCATGAAGCGATGCGTCGTTGAGTTTATGCAAGTCGACACAAATCCTGATGTCTCCTTTGGTTTTCTTCTCTTGCACGACCATGGGACTAACCCATTCACTCTCTTCTACGGGCTCAATGATGTCTACTGCTAGCATCTTATCGATCTCATCCTTAACTTTTTATTTGTAGCGTGGATTTAATCTTTATGGACGCTGCTTGACTGGTCTAGCATCCTCTTTCAATGGTATCCTCATTACTCCCAGGTCTCCAACTATTCCCTTCATCTCTGTGAACTTGGTGGGAAATAGGTCCTGATAGTCATGTAACAAGTCTGCAATCTGTCCGACTGTTTCATCGGTCCAATAGTCTCCAATAGAGGCAAACTTTGGTTCTGTGTCTGTGCCAATATTGATCTTTTTAATCTTGATCGGCTCCGTGATTGGTGGAATCTGTAGCTTCGGTCCATCAATATCGCGAGTCCCTTCTGAATCCGGAATGTTAATGTTGCGAGGATCCTCATCCTCATCCTCTGGTTCTGCTTTGAAGTTATAACACTCAAGCGCATCTTCTAACTGGATATCCCACTCAGCTTGAGTATGTACTGATAGGGTACAATCCTCAAATATCTTAATCTTTATTACATCTAGGGCCTGATCAACATTTGGATACTCAGATTCAAAAGCGAAGGTGAGTAGAAAGTTGTCTATTAGAAGTGGCCATGTAGTCGTTCCCTTGCGCAATTCAGTCTTTGTGTACCAGTTCCATGGAACTATGTCCAAAGTGTGAATGAATCGGTGAACCCATTCATCCTCAAGAATGTCCGACCAGTCCTGTTCACATGTCTGAATATGTGACCTGGGGTCACCTTCTCCTGTGTATCTCTGCTGGACATATTCTCTGTCGGTAGAGAATCTGATCACCATCAATCTCTTAAGATCATCCCATGATGTGATATTTTCTTTATGTGCATACCACCATCTTGCAGGTGTGGCTCGTACTGCAAGGTCCATAGCTACGATCCTCTGCTCATGAGGAATTTGTTTTTCAAACTGCGTGAGAAAGTCCTGGATATCTATTAGACCATGATATGATGGAATCTCGTTGATCTCTGCACCAATCCATCGCAGTGACTTAGTCATATGCGCACATCTATGCGTTGAGACTTAGTAAAGTTTGTTCTACCAGTTCTCTAGACCAACATCCGAATCCGATGCGCATGAGCTGTCATATCGCCAACTAATGTTCCCTTCTGTGGTTGGATTGATTTAGTCGCTCTGGTTCGCAATCATCTGATAGAGACTGTCCATGTTACGTCCCTCTTCCTCTGCTCGGATAGGTTCAATGTATCTAGGACCCTGAAGAGGATCTAACGGTGCGATGACCCAGATCTGCGCGTCCTCAAAGGTCATTTGTCTTCTCTTTAAGTCGATAATGACCATGTTATCGATCGCCTAATCAATGCCTAGAAGTGCTGGATATGGTCTACTATCGCCAATGATTTCTATAACTTCAAAGTGCGCAGAGCTGCGAACTCTGTCAATGTCAACTAGCACCTGCGATAATCGACCCAGGGGTGATACCCGCTGTTGATTAGCTAATCGCAAATGGATAGGCGATCTGACTAACTTAGGGCTACCCACTAGTTCCCATGTCTGCTTAGTCAGAACATTTACCTCTGATCCTAGATCTAGGATCACCTCGTCCATTTCGAATTCTCCAACCTGTGCTGTAAGTCGCATCTCTCTTCCTGTTCTTGTATGTCCCATAATATTATGAACAGCACGCTGTGCACTGCTCATGGAAGAAGATCGCTGACACTGATCTATGATGAGTTGAACTTCTCCAATAGCTTGCTCATTTCTCACGAGTTTTAAACAGCTCCGTAGGAAGGATTGTACACTTCCTTCCAACTCGTCTTCGTCGCAAGCGCCTGATGTGGTAGCCTGCGATATTTGGTCAGGGCTAACGCCACAAGGTGCTTGCTACGGTACGCCCCTAGACGGCGGTACCTGCGATCCTGATTGCATAGAGTCATCAAAGAAAGTCTTAGCTTCCTTAAATGTCTGTTTATGCTTCTGTAGGTCAAGTGGTGTTGCTTTGTTAGGCACTTTGCGTACCCACTCCTGACCTGTGGTTTTCTCGGTATCTTGCGATGTTCCATTGGTGGAAGCACCGCTGCGAGTCACAATGTTGACTCTTGGTTTTGGTTCTTCCTGCTTAGCAGCAATAAGCTGGATGTTCTGGTGTGCTGCTGGCTTAGGTTCTCTGATCTTAGCTATCAAGGTAGGACAGTCTTATATAGCATGATCGTAAGATTTGCAATAGTTACATGTGGTGGTAGGGATCTGACAGTCCCTAGCATAATGTCCTACAACTCCACAGTTGTAACAAGTGACTGGTCCATGACCACGGCCAAAGCCTTCTCCACGACCAAAGCCTCTGAATCCTCCTCGTCCTCTGAATCCTCCTCCACGGCCACCATAAGCCGGATCATGCTGTGGTCCTGCTGCTGGACCCTGTGTTTCTGATTGGAGTCTGTACAGGTCTTGCTTGCTCCCGACCATGAGATCATAGGCTCGGCAATCATGTTCATCATGGCCTACAGACTGGCAGAAGACGCAGTATAAGTTCTTAGGTGTCTGCACGTACTTCTGAAGTAGAGGGCACTGGTGAGGTATATGTCCTCTTGTTTTGCATATTTCACACCACGGCCCGTGGGTCTGTGGTAAGGGGTTAGGAGTCCCGGTTTCTAGATATTCTACAAAGACTGGATAGTTATCTTTAGTATGGCCTTATGCTTTACACTTTATGCACCATATGTCTTGTGCAACCTCTTTCCCTTTCTTAAGCTCATGCATCTGTATCATGAGATTAGCCAACTGGTTTTGCAGATTTGTCATACCTATGCTGGTTTTAGCTAGAGGTGAAGCCTCTAGTTTCATTGCCATCTCCAACGCGTCGTTCTGCATCTGGATTTGCTACTGCATTAATGGTAGTCTGATGTGAGGGAGAAGCGCTGCAATAAACCATTCCTTATGCTGCTCCAGCGCAAACTCAAAGCTGACTTGGTCTATAAGGGCTTTAAATTTCTGATCGAAGTCCCACACTGACTCTGTAGGTAACTGTTTGATGTCTTTGAGCTCTGTAATGCACTGTGACTCAGACTTAGGTTTCTTAAAATCTTTAATCATGGCGGTCCTGACCTGGACAAGTGTTCTGGGTACCGCTGAGGTATACTTCATATACCATGTTAAGGCTCATTCTCTCAATGTGGTGACCAACTATACAAGTTTACTATTATCATCATTGATTGCTTTAATGGTCCACACGGCTTTACATAGAAACCAATGCTGCTCTGGGTCCTCTGCCCCTGTACCCTTAAAGATAGGTAGCTTCATATCATCCCCCATTCTATTTCTACGTGGTGGATGTTGATTTGCTGTGTTACTACCACTCAACGGTGTAGGTGGAGGTGATGTAGCGGTAGTATGTACTGTCTACGAGCTACTAGATGGAGTTCCTACGGGATTGTTCTAAGTCCCGATCTGTTTCTATGGGGTGTAAGGGTGGTAAGGGATACCCCCTTCTATTCTTTCTGTGGTACTGTGACTCTGTTGTCTAGTATTATCTGAACTGTCTTCAAATATGGGAGAGCTAAAATCTACTTTGTATTTCTTTCCACTACGTGTACGTCCAATGTCATCAAAATCACTTTCAAACTCTTGTGACATTACTATCTTTACTTATTCATTTGAAACTAGATCCATTGTTCCTTTTTCATGTAATAACATCTTAATGGACAAGTTTAAAGATTTTAGGTACTTACCACGATATCCTTTGAAGAAGTACCGCTCAGCCTCGTTGAAGCTTTTTCTCTGGTCAACTACAAACTCTGTGACGAAACCTTCTAGCACACTCACAAGCCAGAAGTCTACTGTCCTCGTAATGGGATTATCAAGGTTCTTCATGGTCTGAATCAGCTCCGGTGTCCAGACAATGTTTCTTTTTTTCTTGAGTATGCTCATATCAGTCAACTTTGATAACCAGTCGTAAAGCTCATTTCCAAAGGTCACAAAAAATATCGCGTGCAGGTCTGTAACGATATGTTTTTGTAACCATTCCTCTGTACTCAGTCTAGGACTCTTGTTTTCTCATTCGGTAAACTGTTTCTGCAATGAAACCATTTGTTGGTCGTCTGGGCAGACCCGGGTTTACTATAATGAACCAACAACACCCCTAGTTCACTGACACTTTCGGCGACAGACTGCGGAGCGGCCTGAAGTCTCACTCGAAGTGATCCTAATGGGTTGGCCAAAGACTCAAGTGTCTCGGACATGTTCTGTATGGCGTCTTGTGCGCATCTCACAACTCTTCTTAGCTCGCGAGACCGCTCTTTCCTCTCTGCGATGCGCAGATTCCTCTTACTCGCGATGACTCTAATCCTTATCGCATCGCCGCACCCTGGGCAACACGTAACTCTTTCCTCTGCTTGATCCTTAACCGCAGCGCACCACAGCTCCTCTGGTGATGTGATATCGCCTCCCTGCGATATCCTACCGCTGCGACTCAGCGTACCCAGCGTTACTTGTATTCAACTTACAGGACTCAATACGCAAGGCTATTTTACACTGCGACTCTTAACTGTCTCAAGTAGAACTTAGATAGACTCTTATACATAATACTTAAAGACTTCAACTTGCATTTATCCTTTTAATATGCTGTGAACTAAATAACGTACACATACATTTAGTGTAAGCAAAGTTCATGTAATGAATGACAGATATAACAAGTAAATACAATCACATGAATCAAACACATAACACTCTGATTTTACGTGGTTCACTTCTAGGGTGGAAGTTACATCCACAGAACTATGTTTCTATATTATAACTTGAGAGACGTACACAGTTCTGCTGCACCGCATATGTAGCTAGAGATCTTCTGTGTAACTCCGTACTCAGCCTGGAGCCCTTCTCTCCTAGATCTCTTCTCTATATTTCCTTCTTACAATATACTCTCACTCTCTCTCTCTCTATCAATCCCTGTGGATTGTTACAATACAAAATACAGTAAGCTAACAGACTACTGGATAATCTGACTAGCTGGATGGCCTAAAATGCTCAAAATGCCAACCTTTTACACTACAAAATACATCCCTTTATAGGCGGCCCGAAGGTCTTGCCATTACAACACTGTGGGCCTGTCCCAACAGTAACCCAAAACCCTACCTAGTGACAATCGACATATTTGTACTTGGGGTAGCATCTTTTTGTCACACCACTACTCTCTGCAGTCTTCCATGCTTCCCGGTGCTGACCATGGGTACTATGCACCGCTTCCCATCTTCTGTCCTTCGTCTTCAATACCTTGGCCTCGTTGCTCCTTTTCCTTTATGAGGGTAGCTGAGCCCTCCTATCTTCGTCGCTGCCTTCAATGCAGTGGTTGAGCTTTCTCTTCTCAGCCGCTCAGGTACTATCGCCTTCCTTGACTTCTCTATTCCAACAGTCACGATTTTCGGCTTTGCTCTGCAGCTAGAAACATGCTACAGCGTCGTAGCTTCACCTTATCTCTTCATCTTCGACAAACTGTCTATCCGCCAAAATGACAGCTTTTCCTGTAGCTGCGGGACCCTGCTCCAACACATCATCATCATGTTCATCATCATCATCATCTTCTTCTTCATTATCATCATCTTCATCATCATGATCATGATCATGATCATCATAATCATGATCATCATCATCATCATCATGTTCATCTTCATCATCATGATCATGGTCACCATCATTGTGATCATGATCATGATCATCATGCTCATCATCATGTTCATCATCATCACCATCATCATGTTCATCATCATGTTCATCATCATCATCATCACCATCATCATCATCATCACCATAACCATCATAATCATCATCATCATCATCATCATCATGTTGATCACCATCATCTTCATCATCATGATCATGATCATCATAATCATCATCATCATCATTATCATCATCATGTGCATCTTCATGATCATGATCATGATCATGTTCATAATCATCACCATCATCATGTTCATTATCATCATCATCATCATCATCATCATCATCATGTTGATCATCATCGTCTTCATCATCATGATCATAATCATCATAATCATGATTATCATCATCTTCATCATCATCATCATCATCATCATCATCATCATCATGTTGATCATCATCGTCTTCATCATCATCATCATGTTTATCACCATCGTCTTCATCATCATGATCATCATCGTCATCATCAGCATTATCATCATCATCGTCTTGAAGATCATGATGTTCATTATCATCATCATCTTCATCATCATCATCATCATCATGTTGATCACCATTGTCTTCATCATCATGATCATCATCGTCATCATCATCATTGTCTTCATCATCATCGTCGTCATCATCATCATAATCATCATCATCATTATCATGACCATCATCATCATCATGATCATAATCATCATCATCACCATTATCACGATGTTCATCATCATCGTCTTGATCATCATCATCATCTTCTTCTTCTTCTTCATTATCATCGTCTTCATCATCATGATCATGATCATCATAATCATGATCATCATCATGATCATTATCATCATCATCATCATGTTCATCTTCATCATCATGATCATTATCATCATAATCATGATCATCATCATCATCATGTTCGTCATCATCACCATCATCGTGTTCCTCATTATCATCATCATCATCATCATCATCATCATGTTAATCATCGTCGTCTTCATCATCATGATCATGATCATCATAATCATCATCATCATAATCATTATCATTATCATCATCATCGTCTTCATCACCATGATCATCATCATCATCATGACCATCATCATCATCATCAACATCATCATAACCATCATCATGATAATCATCATCATCATCATGATCATCATCATCATGATAATCATCATCGTGAAAATCATCATCATCATCATCATCATCATCATCGTCTTCATCATCATCATCATGTTCATCATCAGTAGCACCATCATCATGTTCATCATCATCACCATCATCATGTTCATCATTATCATCATCATCATCATGTTCATCATCATCGTCTTCATCACCATGTCATCATCATCACCATCATCATGTTCATCATTATCAGCATCATCATCATAACCATCATAATCATCATCATCATAACCATCATAATCATCATCATCATCATCATCATGTTGATCATCATCGTCTTCATCATCATGATCATCATGTTCATCATCACCATGATCATCATCATCATGACCATCATCATCATCATCAACATCATCATAACCATCATCATAACCATCATCATAACCATCATAATCATCATCATCTTTTTCATCACCATCATGTTGATCATCATCGTCTTCATCATCATGATCATGATCATAATAATAATCATCATCATGATCATTATCTTCGTGTTGATTATCATCATGTTCATCATCATCATCTTCATCACCATGATCATCATCATCATCATGATCATCGTCGACGTCGTCATCATCATCATCATCGTTGTCGTCGTCTTCATCATCATCGTCATGTTAATCATCATCAACACCATCATCATGTTCATCATCATCACCATCATCATGTTCATCATTATCATCATCATCATCATGTTCATCATCATCATCTTCATCACCATGATCATCATCATCACCATCATCATGTTCATCATCATCATCATCATCATCATCATCATAACCATCATAATCATCATCATCATCATCATCATGTTGATCATCATCATCTTCATCATCATGATCATGATCATCATAATCATCACCATCTTCATCACCATGATCATGATCTTCTTCATCACCATAGTTATGATCTTCTCCATAACCATCATCATCATCATCATCATCATCAACATCATCATCTTCTTCATCATCATCATCATCATCATCTTCATCATCATCATCATCATCACCGTCATGGTAATCATCATCATCTTCATCACCATCAGTATCATCATCTTTGTCATCATCATCATCATCATCATGTTCATCATCATCATCACCATCTTCATGTTCATCATCATCCTCACGATGAGAGATGGAGGGATGGAGTAAGGGAGAGAAAGAAACATATAGGGAGGGATGCAGAGAGAATGAGGGAGGTATATTTAGAAAGAGATAGGGGTATGTAGGGATTATTGGGGCTATAGAGAGAAACATTTATATGCATGAAAAGAAGGGAACACTAAAAACATTTGCTTTGTTGCTAACCATAGAAAACATTTGTTTTCTTATGATTTTATTCGTTGCCTTAGCTGTGCACCCACCCTATTAATTGTGCTTAAACATATCATGTGCGCATTTTACTTATACAAATTGCATACGCGTTTTTACTGTATATAATGTGTGCACGTTTTAGGACTGTAAAAACAGTGGATTGTTTTTGTTCGAGAGCAACTTCACTCTGTTTTTACAAAAATCAGATTACCGCACGTTTTTTTTCAAGAGCACGAGCCCACCTGTGGAAATACTCACAATACACATTCTCCATCAATCTTTTTGTTATGCAGGTGCAGCATTGAGGACATCTTTCATGGTTGAGGAGCACACAGGATAAGATATCAAGCTTCAATGTCATTTCATGGTGATGGTGGATATACACAATTATACAAGAGAATCAACTTGAGGAACAATTTATGATTTAACTTTCATTTGCTTATTATTCAAGAGAACCAAAGGTAAATTTTCCCATTCATCATTGTTTTGATGGGAAATATGAACAATTGAGAAGGAATATTGAAGCACCTTGAAGGATCAATAGTTATAAAGCAAGTTAAAGGTTTGAAAGCTTGTAATTGAGGAGCAACAAAAACAAACAATATTGAATTGATCATTGTGATGATGGGGAATGTACGCAACCGAGGAAGAAAATCAGCAAGGAAGAAGAGACCTCAAGAAGTCATCGAAGAATAGAAAGAAAAGAAAAGAATAGACATGATGAATCAGAGGATTTCTTTGGAAACTAATCCAAATTCAATTATAGAGGATACGACGGTTCATCCTACTAAATCCAACACAAGAAAAAGGAAGCATTCAATAGAGGGACCTTCAATTTCCACAATAGTTGTTGAACAAGCACCCCATGGAAGTATTCAAGAAGCAAAACGTAGGTTCTCATTAGGGGATGTTTCAAATCCCACATCAAGTCAAAGTGATAAGTTACCATCTCAAGACGAAGCTCATGAATAGGCGTTGGACATGGAGCCTACTATTGATGAGGTGTTGGACATGGAGCCTACTATTGAAGAAGAAAATATTATCCGGACCATCGATGAGGATGTTAGACTTCCACCATCCAACTACCAGGAAGAGAATGAAGGACAACAAGTTGCTACTGAAATGCCAGAGCGTATTGTTGATGTGTTAGATGATAGAAATCCAACCTGCTTACCTCCATTAGAAATCACACATCGAAGAACTCCGAAGCGTATACAATTTGATGAAGGACTCCTAAATTCCATTGAAGGTACGCTATCTAAATGTAGTATTGCTTATCAAACTCAACAGATACTAAATAAATATTTTGTTTCTAAATGTGATGGAGATAAATGTAGATTATTTTTATCATTGTTAAAATATAGGGGCATGAATATTGTTAGGAAATCGTTAGGGATAAAGATGATAAAGACTTATGGACCAAGTTCTCATATAGTTAAAAGCTTAGTAGATGCTTTTGGTAAAATTGGTAAGAACACACGGTCAAAGGACCGCAATGCGACTCGTCGTGTGTTGTCACAAGCAATTGTAAATAAGAACACCAGGGTCCTTCGTTTTCTCAAGCCTACATCTAAACTAGTTAATTTGAATGTAAAAACCCTCTGTAGGTATTCTATTAGAAGAGAACATCTTGACACAACCGCCTAGGCAGATTTTTGGGCCTTTATTGGTCGGGTTGCCACGTCGTCACATGAAGCTAGTTGATGCATTAAAGGGACTAGTGCAGAGTTTTTGGCATGATCACACAAGGCCTTCTTCAAACTGGAAGGATGTAATAAAACCTAGAAGGGGTTCAAAGGACCATGAACCACATATTAAGCATCTTCTTGATATAACACAGACATAACTATACGAGAAATTTAGGAATGAACATAGACAATTGATTTTGGGGAAAATATATTTTGAGAAATGTAAGCCCTGGTATGTTAGAATAAATACTCTTCATAACACTTGTTGTTGTAGATACCATGTAGAATATGAATATTGCTATGAAACATTTTTGTACATTCGTTGTATGTTGCATACTAACCATGTGCAAGATTGCTCCTTGACAATACCACCAACCTTATCAAGAGAATTCATTCATATTATCATGTGCAATAGGCCTGAGGGGAAAACATACTATGCAAAATCCTGTTTGGATGGAACTTTCTCCAACTGTGTTGGAATGGCATTATTGATCCAATGTATGCACAAGAGTGGAGACAATGAATTTGGGAATATGGTTACAGACATGAAAAGTTTCAAATATATCAGCTATGAAATAGTCCCAGGGAAAGAAAGAAAAAAAATACAATTGGTGACATCTCAGGTACATGCATTTATCTATAAATTTATGTTTGAACAGTTGCATTTCATTCCTTACTTACAAAAAAACCTAATATTGAGATCATTTTGTGTCAACAGGTACAAGTTAGTGTCTTTGTCAAGGAATTTATTGAAAAGACACATCAAAATGTTCAGCATGTCCACTTGGAACGATGGCAAGATGAGAAGTTTAGAATATGCAAAGATACATTTCCCCGTGGTACTATACTTTCAGTTGTTGATTTTTTCGACACTACACTCTGCAACCTCAAAATGATATCCAAAATCAATATTATCACTCTGAGCAGGTTTCCTTGATGGTGCATATCACATATAGGCATGGCCCAAATAGCAGTGAAGAACAAAGAGAAATTCTAAAGGAATATCACTTCTACATAAGTGATGATAGGTTCCATGACTTCCACTATGTATGTCATTGCTTCATCATGTTCTATGATCATTTGAAGGGTAGGAACATACAGATGGATCGACACTGGATTTGGTCTGATGGATGTGCTGGTCAATTCAAAAATGCATGCATATTTCAATGGTTGTGTTCATTGCATAAAAACTACAAAGTTACACATATGTGGAACTATTTTGAGACCAGGCATGGTAAAGGAGAGCATGATGGAGCCGAAGTATGTGTCAAAACATCCCTGCGAAGAGAGGACTTGAAATTATCTACAATATCTACTATTCAAAATGATTAATCTATAGTCAGGTGGTGCACATCAGTAATGGGAGAGGAATCAGCTATGCGAGTATAATCCACAAAAAAGAGACATGTGGAGAGTTTTTTTGGGAGGCGGTAGACATAGATCGTTCACATGCATGGGAATGCAAGACTGTTCCTGGGACTCGTGGCTTTCATTTGGTTTGAAGCTCTGATAACCCAGTATTTGAAATTTGGACCAAAAAACTCGCTTGTTTTCCCCCCCTTGTTGTGATGGTGACTGGGATGTGTGTGAATCATTGGACTGGGTTGATGGCTGGGATCGCATATCACTTCCACTTGATCAGTGTGCAATTGTTGAGTTAACTCCATTGGAAGAAGACCAATCATATATTTCTATAGATTTTGATCATGTCTCAGACCTTGTACAACCTGGTATGATGCATTTCCTTAACATTTTTTTGTTTATTTACGTAGTCTTGAAACTCACATAAATGGCCTTGTATCACATAAAAAATATTTGATCATATACCTACAATCATACTATGCAGGACACATATACGTAGTGGTTTCCTCAAAAGATAGTGAATGGAGTGGTGATTATTGGTTGGCACATTGTATAGAGGGAAAGCAAACCCTCATTATGTCCATGACTGATGATGAAAACAACCACTTCCCCATCGGGTCTATGGTTGTTAAAGGTGAATACCTTACACATGACAACAATGCAAGAAATAAGGGTGGATATGTTTATAGGGATTACAAACCTGGTGCAAGTGCGTATCACTTTACCAACTTAATCATTGGTACAAACCTCTAGGTACAAACAATGCCTAGCCAAAATTCATCGAATGTACGCTACTTCTTATCGGATACAAAGCACGAGAGACTAATGGAGACCATCATTATAAGAGATGATCCGAAGGGCTTGGTTGTATGACAATAGGTGGGATCTAGCATGATGAGGTATGTATCATAAATTTAATTTTCCCATGTATGTTTCTTATGAATATTTCAATTTTGTGTTCTTGATATGCGAGATTTTCCATAATGTTGTTTATAAATATGCCAAAAGTTCTCTTGTATGTCAAGTTAATGAACATGCCAAAATTTACATTTGATCAATAAACCCTATATATCAATCATATGAACATTTCAAGATCTCATTCACATGATATACATAACATTATAATACATACATGTACCTCTTTAGGTCATACCTATCAAAGTTCTTTGTAGGCTCTCTTATAGGACTAAAACCCTAATTTTTCAAGTAGGTAATATTGTCAATGTTTTCAGCTGATATATACAACTAGGATGATGGAAGCAAGATGCCGCAACAATAACCTTATGTTTTAAGGCTTGTATAATTTCCTTCTTGACAACTCACCTCTTATACCTGCTTGTCCATTTCCCAATGACCTCCGTCTACGGTGGTTTCTGAAACTAGGGTTTCTCTCAGTAGGGGACAATGTAGTCACGCCAACGAGGGCCAAAGTTGGAAATCCACAGATGGGGGGGATGCAGTTGGAGTTTCCATATTTCCCATGCCTAAACATGCTAGTAGGAGTTGACAGAATTCAAAATTGCGGCTAAGTGAGGTTTTTGTGCACCGGGCACAAGTCCACAAGGTGTCCGTGAACAATATCTGGAGCTGACCTACAACTCGCCATAGATCGATGCTCAGACCTTCGATCGACGAACCGTCGATTTCGTTGGATTCATGACATGGGATTTTATCTAGGGGGGGCCTCCCCCTCTTGTCCATTACCTGATGACCTCTTTCTACTGTGGTTTCTGAAAATAGGGTTTCGCTCAGTAGGGGACAATGTAGTCTAGCCAACGAGGGCCAAACTTGGAAAGCCACAGACGGTGGGGATGCGGTTGGCGTTGCCATATTTCCCATGCCCAAACATGCTAGTAGGAGTAGACAAAATTCAAAATTGTGGCTCCATGAGATTTTTTGCGCACCGAGCACAAGTCCACTAGGTGTCCTTGAATGATATCTGGAGGTGACCTGCAACTCGCCATAGATAGATGCTCGGGCCTCCGATCGACAAACTATCAATTTCGTTGGATTCATGATGTGGGATTTTAGCTATGGGGGGCCTTCTCCCTCCTGTCCATTTCTTGGTGACCTCCTTCTATGATGGTTTTTGAAACTAGGGTTTCGCTCAGTAAGGGACAATGTAGTCACGCCAACGAGGGCCAAAGTTGGAAAGCCACGGACGGTGGGGATGCGGTTGGTTTTGCCATATTTCCCATGCCCAAACACGCTAGCAGGAGTTGACAGAATTCAAAATTGTGGCACTGTGAGGTTTTATGCGCACTAGGCACAAGTCCACCAGGTGTCCCTGGAATGTATCTAGAGGTGACCTGCAACTCACCATAGATCGATGATCAGGCCTTCGATCGATGAACTGTCAATTCTATTGGATTCATGATGTGGGATTTTAGCTAGGGAGGGCCTCCCCCTCCTGTCTATTTCTCAGTGACCTCCATCTACGGTGGTTTCTTAAACTAGGGTTTTGCTAAGTAGGGGACAATGCAGTCACGCCAACGAGGGTCAAACTTGGAAAGCCATAGACGGTGGGGATGTAGTTGGAATTGCCATATTTCCCATGCCAAAACGTGTTAGCAGGAGTTGACGAAATTCAAAATTGCGGCTCCGTGAGTTTTTTTGTGCACCGGGCACAAGTCCACGAGGTGTCCCTGAACGGTATTTGGAGGTGACCTGCAAATTGCCATAGATCTATGATCGAGCCTCCGATCGATGAACCATTGATTCTGTTGGATTTGCGACATGGTATTTTATATAGGGGGGTCTCTCCCTCCTGTCCATTGCCCGGTGACCTCCATATACGGTGGTTTCTGAAACTAGGGTTTCTCTCAGTAAGGGACAATGCAATCACACCAACGAGGGCCAAACTTGGAAAGCCACAGACGGTGGGGATGTGGTTAGCACTGCCATATTTCCCATGCCCAAACATGCTAGCAGGAGTTGACAGAATTCAAAATTGCGGCTCCGTGAGGTTTTTTGCTCACCGGGCACAAGTCCACCAGGTGTCCCTAAATGGTACCTAGAGGTGACCTGCAACTCACCATAGATCGATGCTTGGGCCTCTAATCGATGAAACATCGATTCTGTTGGATTCGTGATGTGGGATTTTAGCTTAGGGGGGGCCTCTCCCTCCTGTCCATTTCTCAGTGACCTCCATATACGGTGGTTTCTGAAACTAGGGTTTCGCTCAGTAGGGGACAATGCAGTGACACCAATGAGGGCCAAACTTGGAAATCCATAGACAGTGGGGATGTGGTTAGCGTTGCCATATTTTCCACGCCCAAACATGCTAGTAGGAGTTGACAAAATTCAAAATTGCGGCTCCGTGAGGTTTTTTGCGCACCGTGCATGACAAGTCGACTAGGTGTCCCTGAATGGTATCTGGAGGTGACCTACAACTCACCATAGATCGATGCTCGGGCCTCTGATCAACGAACCGTTGATTTCGTTGGATTCATGATGTGGTATTTTAGCTAGGGGGGGGGCCTCCCTCACCTGTACATTTCCCAATGACCACTATATACAGTGATTTATGAAACTAGGAGTTCACTCAGTAGGGGACAATGCAGTCATGCCAATGAGGGCCAAACTTGGACAATGCATTTCATGCCAATGAAGGCCAAACTTGGAAAATCCTAGCCCTAACTAGGGTTTATTGTTTAACATGCATGGCCCATAACCATAACCCTACCAAGGAAACCCTAATCCTAACCTTAATCTTATCTTACTGTCACAACTCAATTCAGAATCAATCTAATGCCCAACTCAACTTTTTCAAATACGGTGGAATTATGCTTCAAATCATGTTGATTCACGAAGTTGGTTCTTGGTCTTTGGATTCTATTATAGTTCCTTTAATCCTGAGTGAATAGTCATTGGGTGCATGAGGTTTGGTGAATAGTGTTGTTGGTCCTCTATGAAATGTGAAGCATGTATTGCACTTAGTTTTATTAAATTACACTTGAGCATTGACTTAACTTGTAATTTAATCATCCAAACTCACAATTTTTAATTAAATATATCCAATTGGTGTGCATGTAGTGAGTTCATTGAAACCTTGAAATACATTGTATTGCACTTATATTTATTAAATTACATGAGCAATAACTTTGACTTTACTTGTAATGGTCATCCAAAATCACAATTTCTAATTAGATATCCAATTAGTGTGCATGTAGTGAGATCATTGAAACCTTTAAATATAATAATTTTTTCTTTTGACATAGTGCATTCATAAGTAATAGATAATCCACACAAATCAATACAATAGATTAACACAAGAACACGTGGAAACCAAAGAACAAATTCAAAGTGAAATGTATCATTCATTTATAACCGAAATGTCAATGTACATGTCTCCAAAAGTACATATATATCCAAAAGTAACCAGAAGTACATGTGTCTCCACAACTATCCAAGACTATCCAAGCCACATATACATGTATCCAAAACTATCCAAGCCACATGTACATGTAAGTGAAATGTCAATGTACATGTCTCCAAAAGTACATATATATCCAAAAGTAACCAGAAGTACATGTGTCTCCACAACTATCCAAGACTATCCAAGCCACATATACATGTATCCAAAACTATCCAAGCCACATGTACATGTAAGTGAAATGTCAATGTACATGTCTCCAAAAGTACATGTATCCAAAACTGTCCAAGCCACATGTACATGTATCGAAATGTACATATCCCATAAGACACATCAAAACTCAAGCTTCCTCTTGTTATTTCTCGAGGTTGATCTTGTAGGCACAACTCTAGGACCAGTGTGCATCTCAGGATCCTGCAAATTAAATATCAATTGTTAAATTCAACTAACTATGTACTAATACATTAGTTCAATAAAATACCATATCTAAATTAACTCAACAATTATCAAAATGTTAATGGACATTGCATGAAACAATTGGTCATTAATGGACATCTCACCTCAGCAAGAGACTGTGACAAAGGGGGTTGTGTTCCTTGTGTAGCAGATGGAGTTGTTGGTTGAACATCAAGGATGGTCGCATCCATGGTCAAACCAGAGGGGGCAGGAACTGTTGCTGCTGCTGGTGGCTACAATCACCAAATGTTGAAATAGTTAGACATGTGCATGAATAAACAATAGACAACAATAACACGCTATGTCTAGATCATGTTCAAATAGTTGTACCTCTGTGTGGCTTGTTGTTATTGCAAATACCACATTGACTGTTGCATCAATAACTCCTACTGCTAGTGGCTACAATCAACAAATGTTGAAATAGTTAGACATACATGAATAAACATATGCCAACAATAGTAAAATATGTAACGGTCATGTTGAAATAGTTGTACCTCTGTGTGACTTGTTGCCATTGTAAATGCAGCACTGACTGCTGCATCAACCATCCCTGCAAGGTTTTCAATAGTAAACTCCGGCTCCTGATGCAGTAAACATGAAAATACAACATTAACAAAACATTTTATGCACTGGATTTCAAGTTAACCAAGAAATATCATCGAAGGATATACATTACCATGGTATCATTAGCTCCATGGTCGTCGACAACTAGAATTTTGCTAGGAGTAGGCCGCCTCATATACACATGACTGTTGTTCACATATGGCCTATGAGGAGATACAACTCTAGGAAATGGTCCAGGTGTTTCGGTTGGTGCCTATAGTCAACAAGAGTTCATGTAGTGAGACATGCATGATTCAACGAACATACATGTATTTAAAAAATGACATTTTTTAAATGTTTAAAATGTTTACCTCCATCACTGCTTTCCCCCGTGAAGGATTTGGCATCTTCTAGTTTAATAATTGTAAATATTAGACCGTGGATAGAATTAGTGAACTAACATGTACAGTGTGTGGAAATTAACAAATTAACAAGTATTAAAAAATCGACATTTTTAAATGTTTACCTCGGTGTGAGATACAACAATGGGTGCTATATGAATCTCTCCACCAACCAAGGGATCAGTGGATGGAATGTCATGCCCAGATATTTCCTCGGTCGATATGACCATGGATTCTACCTCCATCACTACTTTCCCCCGTGAAGGATCTATCATCTGCAAGTTTAATAATTGTAAATATTAGACTGTAGATAGCATTAGTGAACTAACATGTACAATATGTGGAAATTAACAAATTAACAAGTATTAAAAAAATTAAATTTTAAAATGTTTACCTCGGTGTGAGATACAACAATGGGTTCTATAGAAATCTCTCCACCAACCAAGGGATCGGTGGATGGAATGTTGTGCCCCTCTATAGAGTGTGGAACATGGAACTCTGGGGCATCGCTGATGGCATAAAGCATCAACTGCAAGTTCACAAAATTAATATATTAGCTCAAACTATACATATGTGTACAAAGATGAAAATAAATGAAGAATTTATTATAATTAACCATATATATAAATCACTCAAAAACCCACTGAAGGCAAAATCTAATGAAAGACCATATCAAGGACGACCACATGATGTGCACTCGTGAGGCTCAAAAGTAGGCTAGGAATTTGTTGATGGTGCTGCACTAGTAGATGGTCCTGCACTAGATGGGGGTACTGCACTAGTGGGTTGTACTACACTAGAAGATGGTCTTGCACTGTGACGACCTGGTGTATGTACCACACCAGGGACAATTGTCCCTTCCTCACCCATATGTTGAACCATAGTGCTATGAAGAACAACTTCCAGTTCCAAACTCAAATATGCATCACATTTCTGTGGAATAACACAATGTATAGGTGGGACATATGGCCCAGGAAACTGCCTGCGAGGTGCGGGGATAGGGTAATCAACGTCTTGAATCCTGGAATTGGGTCGGTTTTGGGGAATCCCTCCCACTGATCCCCTGAAACTACAATATATCAAAATATTTTACGTGTTTACCCAACACAAACTCTGAATACATATTCCAAAGGAAATACAGGGGTATTTCCCTATTGTTGTGTGGTGGCATATCAAAAACCATATACCATTTGTCCATCTAGTTATCAACAAATGGATGATATGTGCACCACTCGATAGAGATATGTGGCCTATTTGCATTTGGGATTTCCCCCGTGCGAGGGTCCCTAAACAATGAAAATATATAATCTTTGGTAATTTTCAACTTTTTTATTGCATTGTAGCCAAGCCCATCAGCGTACTCTTGTCTTTTTCTTTCTCTATATGATGTAATATCATACAGTATGTTGCTTGACAACGTAATAGTCTCAACAATTGCATCTAAATTGGATGCAAGTGAACGTCAAATCCTATCACCACCACTAAAAGCAGTGCTGAGTCCTCTCATGTGGGAAAGCTCAATCAATATTTCAGCATTTGTGTCCATAGCCGCAACTGCAATAAAAACATCAATAAGGAAATAATTAGAAACATATACATGGTATATAATGACATCTCTTCAAAATTGAAAATGTAAATTAAATCAAACTCAAGTAAGCAATTTAACGGTATTCACTTACATACATTTAAAACTTAAAATTAAACATTTAACAATTAAATAGTAAGTTTCGTTCAACTTCTTTCTAGAAGTTAAGGAACTTCTTCACCCTCATTGGTGACTTTTCCATGCACACTTGGGTTTAAAATTCTTTGAATTTAGGAGTGCTATTTTGACATGTTTTGGCCTTTACGTCCCTTGAATATGTAAAAAAAAGGGGCAAGGGACTATTAGGACATGTGAGGCAAGAAAAGGGGTGATACAGGGCTGCCACCATATCCTCTAATTATAATTGACTCGATCATGGTTGGGAACACTCTCACAACGCACTCTAGGTAGTTCATGGGTGTTCATCATTTCCATTGTTGTATGAACATGGAAACCAACCAAAAGTTACATGGAAAAATGGAGAATTTGTGGACTGGACTACAATTGGTTGTAGATGAGCTTAAAGAATCGAAATGTAGAAATATATTACCCATTGTTTTTGCTATTTTAAAAAATGGTTGATAAACCTAGTGATGCAGGGGCATAGACTATTTGTGTAAAGTCATTTATGTCTTTGCTAGATCAAGGGATCTTAGGGAGACCTAGGGTCTCACATGTTTCTAATTTTATTTATTATGTTTATAGGATAAAAGAAACATAATTCAAGTTCTATTTAGTTTAGGTGATGACCTTTAATTAATTAGCACTAATCCCCCAATGAATACCGGGATTATATGGGGGTGTTAGGACGTGTTGACTTGTAATTCGATATCACAGTGAGAAGGTTCGTATATTTCAACTTTTTTTGTCATTACGATAAGGCCAAGGGCACGGAGGGTAAGTCCTATGGGCATAACAAGAGCAAAGTGTCGAGGAAGGTATAATTAAAACACAAATGAGGTGGGTGCTATAACCAATAAGTGCAAATATTTTAGTGGAAAAATGGTGGTGGCTGCTAAACTTACTAGAGGAAGGAATAAAACTAGTCATAGTTACTAGTTTTAACTCTATGTTTATATATATATATATATTGTTGATTTTATATAATACATTGTTTTATGTTTCAAAGGGCAGGTCCGAGAGGCACTTTGTTAATGTGTTGTGGCATTTAGTTGAGGGTGCTTAACTAAGAGGCAATGTATAACTACATACACTTGTGATGAAAATTTTGAGAAACCAATTTACTAAATTTTTATGCATTTTTTCTATTCATGCTTGTGCACATGCATTTCATCTTGTTATGGCCATTTCCGAGGAAAATTATTCAATTAGTATCATGGGGAAATGTCCTTCGAGGGTTGGCAATTTGGGTTTCAGGTGGATGGATGCATTGTATAAAGGGAGGATTTCTGAATTTTTCAATTTTTGAGTTCTTGAAAATGAATTCATTGTAGTTATTCACTCATCTTGGTTGAGGGAGATGTGAATTTAATTAGTGACTCAGTTATTTCCAATTTGCTAAATAATACAAAATTTGGTTGTTTTATTCTATTAAAAAACAATATTCTAGGTTTAGAATTGACAAAAAAATGTTTTGGGTGATTGAATTACCTGGTTAGATGATAATTCACTGGTGGAATCTCCTCCCCTCCTACTAAATCAGCTTCTCCAACAATCCCAAGCACCCAATTCACTGTCGGTTTCGCATCCTTGATGGGTAGAATAGGCTGCGGATTTCAGGCCTGTCTATATAAATTAATTTTAGTTTTCCAAATCGCGTACATGTTTTGTAGTTTTATAATGCATACGTGATATGGTTTCCTATCCTACATGTCCCATGACATGTCAGGCTCGATTTGAACCATAGCAAGTGCTATGTAGAAGAAACACGTTGTATTTTTTGGTAACGTGATCGTGTTTTTGAAAAATAGGATTGCATCTAAAAGGTCCCTCATCTTCTTACACTGACCCTTAGTCACCCATATAAGTCTACAGTTGCATGAGATCAATTGATTAATATGTTTGCAAGTAATCTTGTCATTTCTATGTTTAGACATACTATGTAGTCTCTTACCTCTTTCATAAAAAAATATAGATATAATCCATAAAACAAGAAAACCTAAAGGTGCAAGAACTCCCAACTAAAAGAGGTCTTTTTCAAAAAAACAGGCCTCTATCTATTTCAACCTCTGGACTATGGTGCTTCATGTGATTAACTCATTTTTTTGGGATTTATCCCTATATGCAAACATCGATTCAATTCATGAACAATTGCTTAACCCTTAGGCCGGGGTAGGAGCCAAAACTATTGGTGGCGACAAAATAAATGTTATAATTAAATAAATAAATTTGGAATTTTGGTTTTGAAATTTCTCAATATTTATTTTTTTCATCCAGCCTGGAAATGGATGGACCTGGGTACATCAATGTAAATCTATGTTGTAGATTAAAATAAGTTGTTTCTCTTTATGTATATATCAACATAGAGATCAATTGATATACATACTCTGTTAGTATTCCATTTCTATTAACATAGAGATCAATTGATATGCATACACTATTAGTGTTTAATAATTAAAAATGAAAAATAACTAACATATTCTATGTTTTAAAAACATGGGAATAAATATAAATAAATGTTGTAATTAAATGAATGAATTTGGAATCTGTCAAAATTTCAAATAATAAATGAAACTATACTTAAAGCTAAAGCAATTATTTTATGAGAAAATTTAAAAGCAATTATCCTATGAGAAAATTTCCTAAAACTAATGAAATTATATTTAAAAGTAGTTCTCCTATGCAAAAATTTCAAAAACCAAATAAAACTATATTTACAAGCAGTTATCTTATTTCATCACAATAATATTTTGCAAATTCGAAAACAAATTAAGCAATTACACAAATTTGTTATTTATTGCTGAGGACATTGCCACATGGTGGATCTTGTTTTAAACATATATATTAAAAATATTTAATATTGAGTTGAATAGATTTTAATTTATATTTTTTGAATTTGTTTATAATAATTATTTTATATATCTAAATTATAAATTTTTATAAATAAATTTGCTAATAAGTTATTATGTCAAATTTATCTATCTAGTTATCTTTAAACAATGTTACATATTTATATATATACAATAAAATTGTTAATAGAATATCAAAACTACACACCAAAAATAGAAGAGTTTGTTGAAGAGAATATCTCAAATCCAATTAAGTCTCAATAATCTAATAAAACCACTCTAACTAATTACTAAAACATGGATTTATTATAAATGTGAACCTTGCATTCCAATGCCCCCTCTTAAAGCTTACATTAAAGAAATAATTTGAATACACACTCAAATAACAAGAAATGTAACCAAACTTTCTTTATAATTTATGTATTTTGAAAACAATTATTGGATGAGTAAGAATTTTGAAAGTTGTGCCTTCCCATTCTACTAAACCCTATAGCCTCCTAGTTGTGATCCAAGTTTCCTAGAATTATTGGACACCATTAGTACTTGAAATGTATCACAACCCTCATAAATGTATAACATTGAACTTCAAGATTCCAAATGTCTCTTGAACTATTGGATATAAACCCTCACATGCTTATCTCATAACCCCAATGAAGTATAGTTTCTTTAATCTACAACCCCAATGAAGTACAAATTTACAACAATATATGAATACTCAACCCACAATATTGAGAGGCCTCACATAAGCAGCAATAGGTACAGGGTTTGAATCTCAGTTCCATATTCATGACCTCCTCCAAGCAATATCACACCTTAGTGCAACCTCCCACCAAGAAGATCAGATCCTCCCACTAGGAAACAATGTGCAATTGCTAGGGATGTGCATATAGCCACTGGAAAAACAATAGCCAGATGTGTAGTTAACATATGTCAATTCCATTTTTCTTTGACAGTCTCGATGAACCATGGGATAATCCACACCTCACTAGGTCGAAAAATTTCCAATGGAGCCAAAACGAAGGTCATCTTTCTCCAACACAACTTGCACACAAAAATCAACAAACAGTCTACTCTACTCTCCTACACATCCATTTTTTTTTTGAACAAGGAATCCCCACACCCATAGGATGGGTCTATAACCCCAGTCGAGGCCAACCTTAGTTTGAAGGGATGAATGATAATCCCACCATGAGTGGTACTCAAACCAGAATTGTGCAAAGATGAGGTGCACCTTGGATACTCAATATGGTTACAAATGGCTCACATTCTCAACCTCCAACCCACGAGATTTGAACCAGTTACCTATGAAGACTTAACCACTACTTTTCACTAGTTTCGCTATGAATTTAAGTGAACTCCCACTCTGATATGTAGAAAAAATAAATATTAAACATTGTTTCCACACACACCAAAACAATTTTGAGTCATATTACTGTCACGTCCCCTCTCGCCTCAAAGGAGAAACACGACCATAACCCCACACATTTGATGAATGTGCATCCAGCTCGAAGTTCAATCTATTCAACTATGTGTAAAAATACACCCAACTTCCCAATAGCAACGAAATTGATCCTGTCAGTGATCCATTCGACGATCCACAAAGAAAATCTTAGAGGAGATCGAACGATGAAGAAATCTCACAATTGAAATCAACGATCACAATCTGTTCCGCATATGGAAATAGATCGATGTTGGAGAATCAATCCCACAAGAGTCAATGGTGTGGAAAGCTCGAATCGAGGAAATATGAAAATTTTGGTCCCTCGTCTCGCACCCCACATTGCACATTCCGCATCCCGTATCCTGCCTGTGGATACATCAGTGCGAAAATAATCAATTATGGAATTAGAGATCATGAATCCATATCCCGCATTCCCACATGCGGAAAGGTGGGTTTCATAAGGAAATATATGGGGAAGGGAATCCATGGAAGGGCGTTTCCGCATCCCGCATCACACAAGTTGCGGAAGGAGATTTATGTGGAAATTCAACCTGCTAACAGAAGTCTTGGACAAATTAATCATTCAGCCATCACCAATCCATCCATCTAAGCACCACAAATTAGTTTAAAAATGCATTGAATGAAACATACATAGATGCATACAATTTCAATTATACAGTGGACTCAATTCATCAATTCAACACATTAAACAGGTTCATCATATTTCATGAATCAAATACAATTTGCGGAGATTAACATAGGGATATTTATCTTTGAAAGAATTTGTTCCGCAACTAGCTACGCCGCTGCAACGTTGCACCCAACCATAGGCTAGTGCGCTCATCAATCTCTCAGTATCACTGCCATCCCTGAGCTAGGCATGATTCCCACAAGGAACAAGGGATACTAGTAGGCTCACACATAGCCAAGAATACAACCAAACTCAGCCAAGCCAACACATTTGGGTTTATCATGCTATAAACAATTAAACCAATATACTGCTAGGTTTATTAGAATGCAGTCAGTCAATCCAACATTCTCATTAAGGACCATCCAATCCAACTAACAGATGGGTTTATCGGGTTGCAAAGGAGTTGGAAAACTTGAACTGCTAAGTTAGTGATATCAACCATCAAGTTGTGGACACCTGCACTAGATCGGGCTTGGATCCTAAAACATCTACATAGCCAACACAAGGAAGTATCCCCTTCTCTTCTGCATAGTCCCTCAGGATATTCCTTCCCTTCCAGTGTTTTTCAGGGTATGCAAAGAAGAAAACTATCCCCTCTAGATCTATTTGTGAGGTTCCTTCCTACACTAGGTTTATCAAGCTAGTTCAGATCCAATTCCACTCCAAACTAGTTTTGACCAAGGAAAAAATATGCACACACAGCAGACCACAATATTAACACAGCAAAACAAGCTTCCACTCCCTTTGTGACATAGGAGACCATTGCACAACCACGCTCAGGATGGTAACAACATGCGAACAACACAAAACAAAACACGGTTATGCAAAACAGGCAAACAACACAGAAAACAACACGGTTCTACAAAAAAAGAAAACACATAGTGCGCTTGCATAGGATGGAATAGGAAAATATCATAATCAACCACAATGTTTTGGGTGAAATCCAGATGATGGATTGCGCATGCACAATGGGGAAAAAGAAATTGAAAACATTGAAAGATGGATGATCAAAATGTCCCGTCGCTCCCCACAATGTGAGGGAAGATGAAAACATAAATGCATGAGGGGAAAATGGGCATATGTTTTCTGGGTGTTTTCTTTTGACACATGGATTTTCCCCCATGGCTCAAGGTTAAATATTCCCCCTACCTTTTCCTTAGGAAATCATGCCCCCATCTCATTATTTCTTGCATTGACCAATCTGGTTGTGGCTTTTTTAATTTAAATTGCATATTTATATGATGTCCAAAATTTTATATTGTGCTTGAATCAACACCATAAACCGTAGGAATCAACCTGGATCACCTATACACAAAACATCAATCAATGGCAGGGCCTTGGCCTTGAGCTCCTTGCCATGATCCCATACAATATTTCATCATATATATATTTAATGCAAATGAGGTAAAAAACTAGGTGTTACATTCCCCTCCCCCTTCAACAACATTGTCCTCGGTGCTTTGAAAAATTGAACAAAAATGGATGTGCCAATTGCATGGCATCCCCCAGCTCCCATGTAGCCTCTTCAGGACTGTAGTGCTCCCATTGCACCTTTACCTACCCTATGGCTCGGTTTCGGAGCATTGTGAACTTCCTGGCAAGGATGCGCATTGGATCGATTTTGGAATTCTCCCTCGGGTTCCACCTAAATCACATCCCAATTTATCACATGCTTAGCATCATGTACATATCTCTTAAGAAAAGAAACATGAAAAACATTGTGAGCCCTAGTGCTAGTAGGAAATGCAAGTCTATATGCAACTGGCCCTATTCTTTCAAGCACTTCAAACGACCCACAATATCTAGGTGACTGCTTGGCACAAATTCCAAGCTTCAAGGAACTCTTCTTTGCCCTCACTCTGAGGTAAACATGATCCCCAACACTGAACTCTCTATTCACCCTATGCTTATCTGCATAGCTTTTCTCTCTGTCTTAGGCTGCTTTCAGATTCTGCCTGATCTTTACAACCTCCTACTCCATCTCCTTGAGAAATTCTGGACTAACATAAGCCTTTTCACTAGATTATCCCAAGTTACTGGTGTCCTACACCTCCTTCCATACAAAGTTTCATACGGACTCATCCCCAAAGATGCTTGTTTTCCATTGTTATAAGCAAACTCTACCAAGTGTAAATAATCTTCCCACTTGGTTGGTTTTTCCATCACATACATGCGGAGCATGTCTTCAAGCACTTGGTTAACTCTATCTATCTTCCCATCAGTCTAAGGATGGTAGGAAGTGCTGAAACTCAACTTCATCCCCAAATATGCAAACAATCCCTTCCCAAAATTGGAAGTGAACTTGACATCTCTGTCAGAGACTATTGCCTTAGGCAATCCATGCAATTTGAAAATCTTTTTCATGAAGATCTTTGCAATGTCATTAGTCTTATGCATAGAATTAACCGGTATAAAATGTGCTAGATTTGTTAACTTTTCCACCACAACCATGATGGAATCATGTTGTCTCCAAGTCATTGGCAATCCTGTAATAAAATCCATGGAAATAACTTCCCATTTCCATTCTGGAACTGGAAAAGGCTACAACAAACCTGCTGGGTGTTGATGCTCAACCTTCACCTATTGACATTTCATGCACCTTGAAATATATTCAGCCATGTCCTTTTTTATTCCTCGCCAAAAGTACTGCTTTCTAGCTGTAGCAATTGTCTTATGATATCTTGGGTTGCCAGAATATTTAGCTTGATGGATCTCATCCATAACAACCCTCCTCAAATATGCTACATTTGGAATATAAATTATGTTCTTATAAGTAAGGATTCCATCTTGTTATAATTTATATCCCTCATACTTCTTTTCAAGGATTTTTTGTTGCAAATTTTCTTTTACTTGCATATACAAATCATCTTCAACAGCATGATTAACAATCTGTTGTCTCAAATCTGACTGGCAAATACTAAGAGATTCCACATGCATTTCCTGCACCTTCTTGCTGAGTGCATCAACTACCTTATTCTCTTTTCCTTTTATGTGCTTGATTTCAAAATCAAACTCAAATAAAAACTCCAACCATCTAGCTTTCCTAGCATTTAGAGTAGGCTGATCAAACAAATACTTCAGACCACAATGGTATGTTCTTAGCTCAAATATTATTCCCATCAAGTAATTCCTCCACATCTTGAGAGCATGTACTATGGCTGCAAGTTCGAGATGATTAGTGGCATAGTTCTTCTCTTTCTCCTTAAACTTTCTTGACTTATAACATACTACATGGTTGTCTTGCATAAGACCTCCTCCAAGTCCTTGACCACATGCATCAGTGCACACCACAAAATATTTCTCTAGGTTTGCAACTTTCAAGACTAGTGCACTTGTGAGAATATTCTTCAACTGCTGGAAGCTTTCTTCACGCCTCAATGTCCATTCAAAATTTATCCCCTTTCTTTGCAAATAAGTGAAGGCATGTGCAACCTTGGAGAATCCTTCAATGAATCTCCTATAGTATCCTGCAAGTCCCATAAAATATCTTACATCTGTCACATTTTGTGGAGTAGGCCAATTCATAATGGCTTCAATCTTTTCAGGGTCCACAGATATACCCTCTTTTGAGATAATGTGACCCAAGTACTGAATTCTATCTTTATAGAAGTCACACTTTCTCAACTTTGCATACAACTTATGCTCCCTGAGAAATTGTAATGTCAATATCATATGCTCTTCATGCTCTTCCTCATTCTTAGAATAAATAAGAATGTCATCAAGGAAAACAAGAACAAACTTGTCTAAATACTTGCTGAAGACACTATTCATAAGGCACATAAATGTAGTTGGTGCATTTGTGAGACCAAATAGTACCACTACAAACTTATAATGTCCATAACTTGTTCTGAAGGTTGTCTTATGAATGTCTTCATCCTTGATTCTCACCTAATGGTAGCGAGACCTCAAGTAAATCTTGGAAAATACCTTTGCTCCTCTTATTTGATCAAAGAGGTCATCAATCCTAGGCAAAGGATATTTTTTCTTCACTGTAGCTTTATTCAGTTGTCTGTAATCAATACACAATCTAAGTGTACCATATTTCTTCTTTACAAACAGAACTAGTGCTCCCCAAGGAGACACACTCAGCCTAATATACTTCTTTTCCAACAACTCCTACAGTTACATCTTCAACTCTAGCATTTCTGGTGTACTCGTCTTGTAGGGTGTCTTGGACACTGGTGCTGCTCCTGGCACAAGTTCAATTGTGAATTCAATGTCTCTCTTTGGAGGAAGCCTTGGAATCTCATCAGGAAAAACATCCATGAATTCTTGCAATACATGACAGTCCTCCTATCTAATAGTTTCATTCTCTACTTCCTCCACAACATGAGATACACACACTCTGCAACCCTTCCTACAAAACTTCTTCAACTGCATTGCTGAAATCTACCTCACAGAAATCACCTTTGGAATGCCTCTTACAACTATTGGGTTCCCTTCTTCATCCATGCATTCAAAAGTCTTATTGTAACAGTCAATATTTACCCAGTGATCTTCTAACCAATCCATTCCAATGAGAACATCATAGGAAATCAGTGGTAGAACATTTAGATCTACACAAGTGACCAATCCATTCATCACCAATGGACATTTTTCCACCACTTCATTAACCATTCTCTTAGTTCCAATGGCTAGCTAAACTAACCACGATCTGCTATGCTTTAGTTTATTAAAAGCACAAATGTCCACTACTCTAGGAGCAATGTAACTATGAGTAGAACCAAGGTCAATCAAAATAGAAACAGATTGCTCAACAATCTTACTTGCAAATTCAACCATAGTTGACTGTTGATCTGCTTGGCGATCCTCTAGTGCTGCATAGATTCTAGGGACAACCCTTGCTAATTGACCCACTGTTTCTGCTTCTTGAATGTTGTAAGTTTGCCTTGCATTCTCATTCTTGAGTGGACAATACCTATGCATGTGGGATCCTCCACATTTCCAGCATTGGAGTGGTGCTCTGTTCTGATGTGGATCTCTTGGCTCTTCTCCCACCACTCTAGCTGGCTGCTTCTCAAATTGGGATGGTTGCTTATGCTGATTCTTGAAGTTAGAAGGTTTGAAACCCTTTTTCCTTTGGTCAAACTTCTCAATCTTTTTTTCCTTCCATGTCTTATGATAATTAGGTTTTCCTTTTATTTGTTCATAGCAATACTTAGCTTTCCTTATCGCTTATTCCATAGTTCTAGGTTCATAAAACTCAATTCTGTCTTTGTAAGACTGAGGCAATCCACTCAGAAAACAATGGATTTCCACCTTCTCATCTTTGATGCACCTGACATACCTCAACAATTCCAAGAACTTATTTGCATACTCTTTGTTAGAGCAGGGCCCCGTAGCTACAGGAAAAGTTGCTATATCGGGACAAGGAAGTCAAAGGAAATAGTACCTGAAGCAGCCGAGAAGAGAGCTCAACCACTGCAATTAAGGCAGTGGCAACGAAAGGATGGCTCAACTACCCTCATGAATGGAGAAGGAGAAATGGGATGAGGTATTAAAGACAAAGGACAGAAGGGGAACGACCGAGGAAGCGGAACCCATACCCACGATCAACGCCGGACATCGTGGAAGACTGCAGAAAGCTGTAGTGTGACCAGTAAGCAGTAGTTTAAAGTACAGATAGGCCGACTGTCACAGTTAGGGTTTTGGGTTATTGTTGGGATAGGCCCACAGTTTTGTATCAAGGTGAGACCTTTAGGCCACCTATTTAAGCATGTATTTTGTATTATGAATGGTTAGATGCTTTAGATAATTAGTTAGACAGTTAGCTAGCTAGTTGGTCATCAGTATAGTAAGATATTGAGAAAGAGTCAAGCTCTGGTTCTGTTGTTCAGTATGTAGTATTTTACTGTAACCAACAGCTGACTCCTTGAGCATGAATGTAACAATCCGCAGGGATTGAGAGAGAGAGAGAGAGAGAAAGAGTATATTGAAAGAAGAAAGCAATACTAGAGAAGAGATATAAGAGAGAAGGGCTCCCAGCTGAGTGCATGGAGTTTCCCAGAATATCTCAAGCTGCATAAGAGGTTGCAGCGGAGCTATGTTAATCTCTCCAGATATAATATAAACACAGTTCCCGTGGACATAGCTTCCTCCCTGGAAGTGAACCACGTAAAATCCGTGTGTTGTGCGACTGTTTCATGTGATTGTGCTATGCTTATTTGTTATCTGTTATTCATTACATGAATGTTGCTTACCAGTTAATGGATGTATGTATGCTATCCTTCAGTTGCAGTGAGATATAAGGTTAAAATGCAAGTTGAATGTGTTAAGTATTCTGTATATGAGTTTATCGGTGCTTGATTCATGACAGTAGCAGTTACAATGTTAAGTGACTTCTGTATATTTAGTTCAGCGAGTTAAGTGTGATTGGTGTTAAGCATGTTAAACTGTAAAAGATTAAGTGAAGTTGTTTAACACTTTGATGAAGATTAACTGAGATATTATGCCTAGAGAGGAAGCCCCTAGACCTTGAGAGTGGTTGAGTATATCGAGTCTCACTGTAGGAAGTATCGCAGTGTAGAAAGGTGATACGACACTCTTGGGGAGGCTGCGGTGTGAGATATCGCAGGTTAAGAGCTAAGTAGAAGAGCAAGTTGCGCATCATCCTAGAAGATGCGATGCGATAAAGAGCCAGTCCCGTAGTAGAGTCTGCTAGGAAGAGAGATACAGCCTTGCTGAGAGATCCCCCTAGTTAAGTAGAGTCAGAGAACCTAGGATGCTACAGAACCTGGTTGAGGAAATGTGATTCTTCAGCCAACCCATTTAAAATCACTTCGGGTGAGACTTCAGGCCGTTCTACGGTTTGTCACCGAAAGGGCCAGTGAGCTAGGGGTTTTGTTGGTACAATAAAGTAAACCTGGGTCTGCATAGCGAGAAAGAAAACCAACAAATGGTTCTGTCACCGGTTTTGAACAAATTGAAGAGCTGATGTTATGTTGGCATCCTACTAAAGAAGAACTTAACCAGTGGGTTGAGTCTAAGGAAAGAGAATTCACCGCATAAGAAAACAAGAGTCCTAGGCTTAGTACAGAGGACTGGTTACAGAAACATATCTTCATAGACCTGCATGAGATATTTTTTGCGACCTATGCAAATGAGTTATATGATTGGTTGTAAAATTTGAATGATAAGCATGTATTCAAGAAGAAAGGGAACATTGTCTGGACACCAGAGTTGATTCACACCGTGAATAGTGTAGATAATCCCATTTCGCGGGCAGTAGACTTCTGGCTTGCGAGTTTGCTGGAAGGTTTCATTACAGAGTTTGCAGTTGATCAAAGAAAGAGTTTCAGTGAAGCAGAGAGGTACTTCTTCAAAGGATATCATGGTAAGTACTTGAACTCTTTGAATTTGTTCCTTAAGATGTTATTTTATGAAAAAGGAGTACTGGATATATTCTCAGATGAATAAGTTAAGTAAGTGTAATGTCACAAGAGTTTGAGAGTGATTCTGAAGAAATTGGATGTACACGTAGTGGTAAAAGATATAAAGTAGATTTCAGATCTTCCTTATTTGAAGACAGTTCAGATAGTACTAGAGAAAAAAGTCAAAGTAATAGAGAAAGAACAGTAGGGGGTATCCCTTACCACCCTTATACCCCACAGAAACAAACCGGGACTCAGAATAATCCCGCAGGAACTCCATCTAGTAGTTCACACACAGTACATACTATATTTACACCGCCAAGTGGTAGTAATACAGCAAACCAGAATCCACCACGTAGAAACAGAATGGGGGATGACATGAAATTACCTACCTTCAGGGGTATAGGGGCAGAAGACCCAGAACAACATTGGTTCCTATGTGAACCTGTATGGACCATTAAAAAGATCCAGGATGGACCATGGAATATGAAGTATACATCAGTGCAAATTAGAACACTCATAGAGGTCAGGACCGCAATGATTAAGGAATTTAAGAAACCCAAGTCTGAGTCACAATGTATCATAGAACTTAAAGACATGAAACAGTTACCCACAAAGTTAGTATGGGATTTTGATCAGAAATTTAAAGCTCTTATAGATCAAGTTAGTTTTGAGTTTGCGCCAGAGCAGCATAAGGAATAGTTCATCGCAGAACTGCTCCCTCATATCAGAATTCCACTAATGCAACAGAAACTCCATACGCAGGATGAAGCATTGGAGATGGCAATGAAACTAGAGGCTTCACCTCTAGCTGAGACTAGTACAGGTATGACAAACTTACAGAATCAGTTATCCAATCTCACTTTACAGTTACATGAGATTAAGAAAGGAAAAGAGGTTGAACAAGAATTATGGTGTACAAAGTGTAAAGGACATGGCCATACTAAAGATAACTGTCCAGTATTTGTTGAGTATCTAGCAAGTGGGGCTCCTAACCCCTTAATACAGATTCAAGGGCCATGGTGTGAAATCTGTAGAATAAGAGGACATAGACCACATGAATGCCATTTACTTCAGAAGTATGTACAAACTCCTAATAATTTATATTGTAACTTCTGTAAGTCAGTAGGACATGATGAAAATAATTGCAGAGCTTATGATCTCATGATAGAGAGAAAACATGACTTCTACAGAGTCCAGTCAGAGACATCAGGACTAGTAGTAGGACCACAGCATGAACCGGCTCATGATGGCCATAGTGGAGGATTCAGAGGAAGAGGCCATGGTGGAGGCTTTGGCTGCGGCCGTGGACCGATTGTTTGTTACAACTGTGGAGCCGTAGGACATTATGCTAGAGATTGTCAGAACCCTACTACAACATGTAAGTATTGCAAGTCCTATGATCATACTATAGAATAACGTCCTATCTTGATAGCCAAGATTAAGGATCCTAAGCTAGCAGTAAACCAGAATATTCAGCTTATTGCTGCTGAGCCGAAAGAACCAGAACCAAGAGTCAATATTGTGACTCGCAGTGGTGCTTCTACTAGTAATACATCGCAGGATGCCAAAACGAATACAGGTCTGAAGTGGGTGTGTAAAGCAACTGATAAATCTAAACCACTTGACCTACAGAAGAACAAAGAAACATTTCAGCAAGCTAAAACTTTCTTTACCGAACCTACACCAACATGATCACAGATATTGCCTCATAGGGGTAGACAATAGCAAAAACCTTGTGGCGTTATCCCTGTGCAGACATCGCAGGCTATCACATCGGGAAGGTGCGAAGAGGATGAGTTGACAGGAAGTGTACAATCCCTCCTGCGGAGCTGCTTGAAACTCGTAAGAAATGAGAAAGCCATAGGAGAGCTTCAACGCATCATAGATCAGTATCAACAGTATTCTTTCGTGAGCAGTACGCAGCGTGCTGTTCATAATATTATGGGCCATACAAGAACAGGAAGAGAGATGAGACTCACAACACAAATTGGAGAGTTTGAAATGGATGAGGTAATCCTAGATTTAGGATCAGAGGTAAATGTTCTGACTAAGCAGACATGGGAACAGATGGGTAGCCCTAAGTTAGCCAAATCACCTATCCATCTGCGACTAGCCAATCAGCAGAGGGTCTCGCCACTGGGTCGATTACCGCAAGTACCAGTTGATATTGACAGAGTTCGCAGCTTTGCAGACTTTGAAGTCATAGAAATTTCTTGGCGATAGCAGAATGTATCCAGCTTTATTAGGTATTGATTGGGCAATTGATAACATGGTTGTTATCGATTTGAAGAAAAGACAAATGACCTTTGAGGATAAACAGATTCGAGTCATCGCACCGTTGGATCCTTTTCAGGGTCCTCGATACATTGAACCTATCAGAGCAGAGGAATAGGCGCGTAATATGGAGAGCTTCTATCAGATGACTGCTAACCAGAGTGATTATATCAACCCCACCGCAGAAGGAAATATTAGTTGGCGATGTGATAGCTCATGCACATCGGATTCGGAGGTTGGTTTAGAAAATTGGCAGAATAGACTTTATGAAGTTTTAGCTCGTAGATGTGCATTTATGACTAAGTCACTGCGATGGATTGGCACAGAGGTTAAGGATATTCAGTGGTTTGATGGCTTAGCGGTTGTCAATGAATGTTTACAGCAGTTTGAGCAGGAAATCCCTCGTGAGAAGAGGATGGCAGATATTGACCTTGCAGTAAGAGCCACACCTGCAAGATGGTGGCATGCACATAAAGAAAATATCGCATCATGGGATGATTTTAAGAGATTGATGGCGATCAAATTCTCTAATGACAAGGAGCATTTCCAACAGAAATATACAAGAGAAAGTGACTCTAGGTCACATATTAAGCTTTGTGAACAGAATTGGTTGGACAATCCAGAGGACGAATGGGTTCACCTATTCATTCACACTTTAGACACAGTCCCAAGGAATTGGTACACTGAGACAAAGTTGCGCAGAGGAACGATTACATGGCCAGTTATGATAGACAGCTTTCTACTCACTTTCACTTTTGAATCTGAGTACCCAAGCATTGATCAGGCTCTATAGATTATAAAGACTAAGATATTTGATGACTGTACCCTACCAGTGTATACTCAGCCTGATTGGGCCATCCAGTTAGAACATGCGCTAGAGTGTTACAACTTCGCAGAAGAGCCAGGTGATGAGGATGCGAATCCTCGTAGTATCAACATTCCAGAGTCAGAAGGGACTCGCGAAGTTGAGGGACCCAAGCTAGACATTCCAGCTGTCACAAAGCCTATTAAGATTAAAAAGATCAATATTGGAACAGAAGCAGAACCAAAGTTTGCCTCTATTGGAGACTATTGGGATGATGAAATGGTAGGACACATCGCAGATTTGTTACATGACTATCAGGACTTATTTCCCACTAAGTTTATAGAAATTAAGGAAATAGTAGGAGATTTGGGAGTCATGAGGATACCTTTGAAAGAGGATGCTAGGCCAGTTAAGCAGCGCCCATACAGACTAAATCTGCATTATAAAGAAAAAGTTAAAGATGAGATTGATAATATGCTAGTAGCATGCATCATTGAGCCAGTAGAAGAGAGAGAAGGGGTTAGTCCCATGGTTGTGCAGGAAAAGAAAACCAAAGGAGAAATCAGGATTTGTGTTGATTTGCGCAAACTCAACGACGCATCGCTTCATGACCCGTTTCCGACACCTTTTACTGATGAAGTTTTAGACAATGTAGGAGGACAGGAGATCTACTCATTCACTGATGGATTTTCAGGCTATCACCAGATAAGAATCCATCCAGAAGATCGATATAAGACCACCTTTGCGATAAAATGGGGCTCATTCTAGTATACAGTCATGCCCTTTGGTCTTAAAAATGCACCAGCTATCATTTCTAGAGTAGTAGTTGTTGTCTTTTAGGAATACATTCATAAATTATTAGAAGTCTATTTTGATGATTGGACTGTATTTGGATTAATCAAAATCATATAGGAGATTTAAGGCTCATGTTAGAGAAATGTAGGAAATATCATATTTCTCTTAACTTGAAGAAATGTATATTCTGTGCACCATTTGGTATTTTGTTGGGTCATATTGTTTGCAGACAATGCTTGATGGTAGATCCCACAAAGATTACCATCATTGTAAATCTCCCAGCACCCAACTCAGTCAAGCAATTGAGGACAGTGCTTGGTCATATAGGGTATTATAGAAAATTCATCAAAGGCTATGCAAAGATCACAGCACCTATGGAAACGCTGTTAAAGAAAGAAGCGAAATTCCTATGGAATGAGGAATTCCAACAAAGTTTAGACACTCTTAAAGAGAAGATGGTTACAACACCCATCTTAGTATTTCCAGATTGGAACAAGCCATTTCATGTACATGTGGATGCATCTGGCATCGCACTGGGGATTGTCTTAACACAGCCAGGAGAAGGGGGTATAGTTATCTACTGCAGAAAAGAACTACACCACTACAGAAAGAGAAGGATTAGCCATGGTGTATGCTCTACAGAAGTTCAAGCACTATCTTTTGGGTGCCCCATTCAATATGTTCACTGACCATTCCACTTTAAAGTACTTGGTCAATAAGCCAGTGTTAGGAGGAAGGATCTGCAGATGGTTACTCCTATTTTAGGAGTATGATTTTGGAATTATTGTAAAACCAGGAAGATTGAATGCCGGACCTGATCATCTGTCGTGAATAGACTTAGGAGAAGAACCAAGTAATCTAGAGGATAATTTGTCAGATGCGCAATTGTTTTCTATCCAGATCACAGATGAGTATTACGTAGATATTATTCACTTTCTCACTACAGGGTGGGCACCAGTTGACTTTACTAAGCAGCAAAAGAAACAGTTAGTTGTTAAAATAGCAGACTTCACTTTGATCACAGGACATTTATATAAGTTAGGTCCAGATGAAGTCCTGCGCAGATGTGTTATGCCGCACGAGAAAGAGGCCATTATCAAAGAAGCACATTCAGGTAGTGCAGGAGGTCATTTCGCAGGAAAGCTGACTGCTCAGAAAATTCTAGCTGCAGGATTATGGTGGCCTACTTTGCACAAAGACACTTAGGAGTTTTTCATATGCTGCGATATCTGCCAAAGGGTAGGAAAACCTTCGCGGAGAGATGAAATGCCGCTGCAAACACAGATTACGCTACGGGAATTTGACAAATGGGCTATAGATTTCATGGGTCCTATCAACCCACCAGGGAAACGAACTAGTGCGAGATACATCATCACAGGAACAGAATACCTCACCAGGTGGGCAGAGGCCAAAGCAGTAAGGAATTGTGATGCTGCTACAACTGCACAGTTCATTTTTGAGAACATCATAAGTAGATTTGGATGTCCAGTAATTTTGATGAGTGATCAAGGCATACATTTTCTGAATCGCACTATCGAGGCCTTGATGGAGGAATTTTAGATACAACATCATAAAAGCACTCCCTACCACCCACAAGCTAATGGTACAGTGGAGGATTTTAACAAGATTCTAGAAAATGCTCTTACTAAGATCGATAACAGCCACAAAGATGATTGGGACCTCAGGTTTAATGCTGTATTATGGGATTATAGGACTACATGCAAGAAACTTACAGGACACACACCTTTCAGCTTGGTGTATGGACAAGAGGCTGTTATACCTATGGAATATATTATTCCCAGTTTAAGAATTGCCCAAATTACCGATATGGATAATACAGATACGAAGAATGAAAGACTAGCGTAGCTGCTTGCCTTAGAAGAAGACAGATTCATCGCAGGATTTCATCAAAAAGTGCAGAAGGCACGAGAAAAAGATTGGCATGACAGGCACATCAAGAGCAAGATTTTTCAGATAGGAGACCTAGTGCTCCTTTATGAGAGCAAGTTTTGTTAAGTTTCCAGGGAAGTTCAAGACACATTGGTTGGGGCCATATCAGATTCAGCAAGTCATAGAAGGAGGTGCTGTTCAGCTCAGTAAACTGAATGGGGAGCTTGTTCCTACTTTGATTAATGGCAGTAGGCTTAAGCTTTATAGTGATATCCACTCCACCTCCCAACCCTAACTCAGAGAAGACTAGTGCAGATGTCCAATGTAGTTGAAAGGAGGCATCGCACCCATAAGTGGTCTACACATAAATAAATAAAAATTCTAAGTAGGAGGAATCGCAGCAGGAAAGTTTATTTTGCGCAAGTCATAGGATGCTTGCATATTTTTTTTGAACGTTGTGAAGTTCACGCCGACTTTTTGGTTAAGGACGATGCGATGTGACATCACAGCGAGGCGATATTCCCCGTGCCATGAAGATAATTTTGAAAAGGGACAGAGGGCTAGTCACTTCGCCCTCTAAGAAGCAATTAATCTAGATATGACAGGTATACGTTGCCCTAGATTTGGAAACAGTACAAGGATTGTCCTAGATTTGGTAAATCTTGGTCGAGACCGATGTCTGTACACAATTTTCAAGGGAGATTTGATCAGATTCTTAGCACTTAATGAGGATCAGGGCACCTGGTGTTGTCTTGTCCATGTAATAAAGTCCGCCAACGGGTCTAGCTTAAGCGACCATTGCTTCAGAGATTATCGCCTTCGCTATAAATACGCAGATCATTTAGACAGGAGGGTTACTTTTGCGATTTCAGAGAGTTATAGAGAAATTTGTAGAGTTTTCCCTGTGCAGAGATACTCCAGTTACAGAGTGCTAGTTTCCATATTTTCGCAGCCATTATCATTCCAGAGTACCGCACCAAATGATTTATGTCCAAGAAGGAACCTTTAGAAGACGTTGTGCGGCGATTCTAGCATGGTGGCCTCGAGTCTGCTATGACGACGCCGCCCAGGGTTGTGAAATTAGGTGCACCACAGGTCAGACAGACACCAAGGATGAGGAGTCAAGCTCAGATAGTAGAAGAGTCTATCTCAGAGCAGAGAAAAAGAAAGATGAGAAGATCACTGAAGATAAGAAAACAGAGAAGAAGAATGATGAGAAGAAATATACCGACAAGAAGAAAGATGAAAAGGAGAGTGAGGAAAAGGTGGATAAAAAGAAAGAAAAGGAAAAATTTGATGAAGTGCCACCATATCCAGGGTATTTTCTTACTACAAAATGTAGACAAAGGCTTGTTCTCGGAATGGAATTCATGGTTTGTATAGTTTTCATATGAAAGGATCCAGACCGAATGAAATGTTTGAGAAGGATGGAAGATACAGATTTATATTTTCTTTGTGATACGAGTCCTAACCCAGATAAATAGGAAAAGATATATGTGGAAGACTTCTCAAAAGCTCAAGATCCTTAAAGGAGTTGCTGATCCACGAAGAGACCTATATGCCACTTTCGCGTATATCTTGTGTGAGGGAAGGAAAGATAAGAGAGATCTATGAACTAAGTTTACAGAAGACGATGCCAAAGATGATAGAAGGCACAAAGGAGAAAAGTGAAATTGATAGCGCAGAAGACCCCATGATTAGTCAAGTTATGCTGGAAGCGGCACAAGACTGTGTCGAAGCTATGGACAAAGATGTTACAGGACTCAGAGAAATATTCGCAAGGACTTTGCAAGAAGCCAAGGAGAAGCTACGGAAAGAGAAACCAGATGCTAGTGACTCGAGGATGAGCCACAAGTAAGTGTTAGGGGAATATTGGAGCAGGTCCCCACAGCTACAGGAAAAGTTGCTATGTTATAACAAGGAAGTCAAAGGAAATAGTACTTGAAGCGGCCAAGAAGAGAGCTCAACCACTGCATTTAAGGCAACGGCGATGACAAGAGGGCTCAGCTACCCTCATGAATGGAGAAGGAGCAACAGGCCGAGGTATTAAAGACAAAGGAAAGAAGGGGAGTGACCTAGGAAGCGACGCCCATACCCAGGATCAGCGCCAGACATCGTGGAAGACTACAGAAAGCTGCAGTGTGACCAGTAAGCGGCAGTTCAAAGTACAGATAGGCCAACTGTCACAGTTAGGGTTTTGGGTTACTGTTGGGATAGGCCCATATTTTTGTATCAAGGTGAGACCTTCGGGACGCCTATTTAAGCATGTATTTTGTATTATGAAGGGTTAGATGCTTTAGATAATCAGTTAGACAGTTAGCTAGCTAGTTGGTCATCAGTATAGTAAGATATTGAGAAAGAGTCGAGCTTTGGTTCTGTTGTTCAGTCTGTAGTATTTTACTGTAACCAGCAGCTGACTCCTTGAGCATGAATGTAACAATCTGTAGGGATTGAGAGAGAGAGAGAGAGAGTATATTGTAAGAAGAAAGCAATACTAGAGAAGAGATCTAAGAGAGAAGGTCTCACAGCTGAGTGCGTGGAGTTTCCCAGAAGATCTCAAGCTGCATAAGAGGTTGCAGCGGAGTTGTGTTACCCTCTCCAGATATAATATAAACACAGTTCCCATGGACGTAGCTTCCTCCCTGGAAGTGAACCACGTAAAATCCGTGTGTTGTGCGACTATTTCATGTGATTGTGCTATGATTATTTGCTATCTGTTATTCATTACATGAATGTTGCTTACCAATTAATGGATGTATGTATGCTATCCTTCAGTTGCAGTGACATAGAAGGTTAAAACGCAAGTTGAATGTGTTAAGTATTCTGTATATGAGTTTATCAGTGCTTGATTCATGACAGTAGCAGTTACAGTGTTAAGTGACTTCTGTATATTTAGTTCAGCTAGTTAAGTGCAATTGATGTTAAGCATGTTAAACTGTAAAAGCTTAAGTGAAGTTTTTTAACACTTTGATGAAGATTAACTGAGCTATTATGCCTAGAGAGGAAGCCCTTGGAACTTGAGAGTGGTTGAGTATATCGAGTCTCACTGTAGGAAGTATCGCAGTGTATAAAGGCGATATCGCACTGTCGGGGAGGCTGCGGTGTGAGATATCGCAGGTTAAGAGCTAAGCAGAAGAGTAAGTTGCGCATCATCCTAGAAGTTGCGATGCGATAAAGAGCCAGTCCCATAGTAGAGTCTGCTAGGAAGAGAGATACAACCTTGCTGAGAGATCCCCCTGGTTAAGTAGATTCAAAGAACCTAGGATGCTACAGAACCTGGTTGAGGAAACGTGATTCTTCAGCCAACCCATTTAAGATCACTTCGGGTGAGACTTCAAGCCATTCTGCGATCTGTCGCTGAAAGGGCCAGTGAGCTAGGGGTTTTGTTGGTACAATAAAGTAAACCCGGGTCTGCACAGCAAGAAAGAAAACCAACACTCTTCCATGGTCTGTCGTCCCAATCTCAGCTCATGGAACTCTTTGATCTTATCATCATAGTACCTATCAGAGAGGCACTTCTACTTGAAATACTTCTGGAACTATTTCCACACAATATTCCTTTCATTAATCTTCTTCACTTTCCTGAAGTGCTCCCACCATATGGATGATCTTCCAATAAAATTAAATATGGCTACCCTAACCTTCATATTTCCTGAATAGTCTTGGATTTGGAAATATTTCCTCATCCCAAGAAGCCAAGCTTCAACTTCTTGACCATTCTTCATCTCACCGTTGAAGGTAGGAGGCCTTGCCTTCCTAAATTCATCACATGAACGATTCTGGTAGCACCTCTTTCTCTTATTCTCGTGAGAAGAAGAACCTGAACCACCAGTGGATCCTTTAGAGTTAGATGACCCACTAGGAGATCTCTTTCTTCCTCTAGCAATGCTCTTACTTTCTTCTGGTCTCACTGTTCGGCCCCCAGAGTTCATCCGCCTCTGAATGTCTTTCAAACTCTACATCATGGCTGCATTTAGCAAATTTTGCTCCTCTAGTGCCTTAACCAATATTTCATTGTCTTCCCTATGGATTTGCATCTCCAACCTTAGGCTTCTCATGGTGGTAGAAAAATCTGGAGGAGTATCTTGAAACCTCCTCCCATTAGACTCTATCTCAGCATTTCCAATTCAGACATTTTCCCCCATACCATCTTCCTCATATTCATTGGGGTTATGTGCATCATCGCACATGTTGATTCACATGGCTTATCCAAATGAACTTTGTCGAACTTCCCTATTTGGAATGCATCCCTGTGACTATAGTTCTACAAAATGTGTTAATAAACGATATTGTTAGATAATTTCAAAAATCGAAACCACTTACACACTACCCATGGCGGTTTTCTTTATTACACAGCTTAACAATATTTTGAAACCATTTACCAATAGCTCTATTAACTTTTTGACTTGGCCCATTTAGGCTCGAGCGCTGCAACTAGTAGATACCACATTGTCATGTCCCCTCCCTCCTCAGAGGAGAAACACGACCATAGCCCCACACATTTGATGGATGTGCATCCAACTCGAAGTTCAATCTATTCAACTCTATGTAAAAATTCCCCAACTTCCCAATAGCATAGAAATGGATCCTATCAGTGAATCATTCGATGATCCATGAAGAAAATATCAGAGGAGATCAAACGACGAAGAAAGTTTACAACTGAAATCGACGGAGGAGAATCAATCCTGCAAGAGTCAATGGTGTGGAAAACTTGAATCTATGGAATTGGGGAAATATGAAAATTTTTGTTCCTCATCCCGTATCCCACATTCCGCATTCTGCATTCCGCATCCCGCATTCTGCATCCCACATCCTGCATGCGCATAGACCATTGCAGAAATAATCAATTGTGGAATTAGAGATCGTGAAGCTGCATCCCACATTCCTGCATTCCTGCATCCTACATCCCGCATTCCCGCATGCGGAAAGGTGAGTTGTGGAAGGAAAGCTGCAGGGAAGGGAATCCACAAAAGGTCGTTTCCACATCCCGAATCCTGCAAGTTGCGGAAAGGAAAGTTGCAGAAGGATATTTTTACGAAAATTCAACCTACTAATAGAAGTCTTGGATAGATTAATCATTCATGCTATCACGAATCTGACCATTTAAGCACCATAACTTAGTTTAAAAATGCATTGAACGAAACATATATAGATGCATACAATTTCAATTATATAGCAGAATCAATTCATCAATTCAACACATTAAATAGGTTCATCATATTTCATGAAGTAAATACAATTTGTAGAGATTAAAAAAGGGATACTTATCTTTGAAAGAAGTTGTTCCGTAACCAACTACATCGCTGCAGCACTCCACCCAACCATAGGCTAGTGCGCTCATCAATCTCTCAGTAGCACTGCCACCCCCAAGCTGGGCATGATTCCCACAAGGAATAAGAGATACTAGCAAGCTCACACATAGCCAAGAATAAAACCAAACTCAACCAAGCTGACACAACTGGGTTTATCAGGCTATAAAAAAACAAGTAGATATACTTTTGGGTTTATCAGAGTGTAGTCGTTCAAGCCAACATTCTCATTAAGGACTAGCCAAGCCAACTAACAGATGGGTTTATCAAGCTGCGAAGGAGCTAGAAAACTTGAACTGCTAATCTAGTGAGCTCAACCACCGAGCTATGGACACCTGCACTAGATCAGGCTTGGCTCCTAAAACATCTACACACCCAACACAAGGAAGCATCCCCTTCTCTGCTACACGGTCCCTCAGGCAATTCCTTCCCTTCCAGTGTTGTTCAGGGATTGCAAAGAAGAAAACCAACCCCTCTAGATCTATTTGTGAGGTTCCTTCCTACACTAGGTTTATCAAGCTAGTTCAGATCCAATTCCACTCCAAACCAATTTCGACCAAGGCAAAAATATGCACACACAACAGACCACAATGTTAACATAGCAAAACAAGCTTCCACTCCCTTTTATGACAGAGGAGACCATTGCACAACCATGCTCAGGATGGTAACAATAAGCAAACAACACAGAACAAAACACGGTTCTGCAAAATAGGCAAACAACACAAAACAAAACATGGTTCTACAAAATAGGCGAATGCACAGCATGGAATAGGGAAATATCTGAATCAACCACAACGTTTTGGATGAAATCCAGATGATGGACTGCACATGCACAGTGAGGAAAAATAAACTGAAAACGTTGAAGGATGGATGATCAAAATGTCCTGTCACTCTCCACAACGTGAGGGATGATGAAAACGTGAGTGCATGAGGAGAAAATGGGCATACATTTTCTGGGTGTTTTCTTTTGACACATGGATATTCCCCCATGGCTCAAGGTTAACTTATTTCCCCTCCCTGTTCTTTAGGAAATAATGCCCCCATATCATTATTTGTTGCATTGACCTAGTTGGTTATGGGTTTTTAATTTAAATATCATATTTATATGATGTCCAAAATTATATACTGTGCTTGACTCAGCACCATAAACCATAGGCATCAACCTTGATCACCTATACACAAAACATCAATCAGTGGCAGAGCCTTGTCCTTGAGCTATTTGCCATGATTCCATACAATATTTCATAATATATATATTTAATGCAAATGGGGTCAAAAACAGGGTGTTGCAATTACCCTGGAACTTATACACTACCACAACAACAAACTCTTGAGAGAGTATCTCAACCAGACACCAAAAATAAAAGAGTTGGATGAAGTTAATATCTCAAATCCAACTAATTCTCAACAAGCTCCAAATAACTGCTCTAAATAATTTTTTATAACATGAATTTATTATAAATATAAGCCTTGTATTCCATTAAGAGCACGGGGGGTTCACTAGTGAGGAAATATCATATCACGTCCATTCATATTGGGGGTTTGAATACTCTTAAAAACCTCAAAAATATATTGCCTCATATTAAGAGGTCAAGGGTTTTTTTTAATTTGCATAGTAATATAAATATTGGGGGTTATTTTATTTGGGTGGGATAAGGAATACCATTCAAATTGTGGGATGGATTCATATGTGTGTGTGTGTGTGTGTGTGTGTGTGCGTGCACGCATGCATGTCAAATATAATTTTTTTTATATTTGTTTTATGATATTGTTTTTAAAATATTTAACACTTATGTTGAATAGAGTTTTATGTGATGTTAAGTAAAGTTAAATTTAGAAAGTGATCATATACAAGATGGTCTATTAAGATAGAGGAAAGTTAGCAGAATGGATAATAAATATTTGAGTAGGACTTAACTTTTGGTCAATGGATTGTTTCATGTTTTTTAAACATGTTTAAAAATAAATAATACATTTTTCCCATGAATCAATACTATTTATTTGTTGTAGTTTGTTCTTAACAAAAATCAAGTGTTTTTTCACAACTTGTCTTAATAAATAAAATACAATGAAATGTACGGAAGTCCATCCATGAAAGGGTTTCAATTTTACATTTTTATAGAGTTTAATGATTAAGATTATAGAAAACCTGAGCTATCTATGGCTATATGTGTATTTACATGATATAAAATTGGTATATTGGAAAGCTATGGTGTGAAACATATTCAAATTCTCTTCTTTACTAAGCATTGCACTGATTATTGGACTATCACTCTTTTACATTCTTTGTTACATTGATATCTTGATTGGGTTTCCTTTTAGGTATTTTTCCTTCCCTATTACTATTTTGTCAGGTCTTCTACTATCCAACACTACAAATTGATTAGTTGCCCCTACAATAGGTGGGATCATTATTAGCATTATACTATTATTTTATTTAGTGTCTTTTTTTCTTATACTAAGATGTGCTAAGGCTCTTGTTTGTTACAACTTGATAATATAATATAAAGGGGGTGTTAAAAATGGGTTGATAAAAATGGATACCTACAATATCTAATGAAACTAGGGTTTTCTTAATTGGAAAGGTATATTGGGAGGGGGGTTCAACAATACAAGCTTAGGAGGCATTTTCCAATATTTAGTGAAATTATGGATATCCTTTAATATCCTTCGAATGATCATGTTATGGAACAAGTTCATTGAGTGAACCCCGTGATTAAGAGGTGGGGTATGTACACCTCTGTGGACTTTAAAAGTGAAAATATCTCATACACAAATTTATTTTTAATGTTATTTAATTGATAAT
>LPNX010996763.1:113137-161168 GCA_001517045.1 Pseudotsuga menziesii | reverse complement strand
TATATATATATATATATATATATAAACCAAAAATTTATATAAAAAATTTAAAAACAAAATTAATTTTACCAAAAAATTATATGTTATTTTTTCAAATTATCAAAACCAATGGCAACTTGAAACTACAACCTAAGTGTCTCTACCAGACTTGAGGCCTTAAAATGCTCAAACCTTCAAGGAGGATCAATATGTTTTAGCACACTAAACAAATTTATTTGAACGAGGGATTAAATAATTATGGGCAATATATTAAAGGTTAATTAAAAAATATGTGGTAATAGTTGGATATAAAAGATTATTGATGATGATGATGATTAATGTCCACTAAGACCAATTTTGGTCTATTGTACCTTAAGAAGGATAATACTTGGTTTACTTTAAAATCTTGATCTCGTGCTCAAAAAGCTTACCAAGAAGCTTTCCAACCTCACTATAGTTTTGGTAAGTTAGGAGGTTACAAAGGTTTGTATTGTAGCAAATACTATGAAACTCAGATCTAATGTGGGTGTAAGCAAGGAACTCCAAGAGAAAGGGATTTTCATCCTCAACGCTCATAGACTCGCATAGATGGAAAACCATTTTTCTCCCATGGACTTTTAGGAATAGACCAACGCCTTGTTTTTCTATGGATTTCATGAGAGTTCATTCTAATCTTATTAATTTTCTTCCGTGATCTAGTTACTACCAAGAGATACTTTTGGTCTTCACACCAAGATTTCTCTTTAAACTTAGAAGTTGTTGGTTGTGGAGCCTGGTCTTCCAAATTCAAAGGTGTTATTTAGTTGTGTTTGTACCCTAGGTTTACTGTACACTCATTCTCCAAGTTTGGGGTTTGGGAGCAGTGCCCCGAGAAATGGGGGTTTAGGGGTGAAGCCCGTGAGAATTTTTTTTGGGATGTTTGTTGGCTAACAGTTTTCCAGACCCATGGTATTGGGTTAACCATAGTATTTTCCCATGGTATTTCCCTTATAAAAGAAAAGCACTGTAATACGATTGTGTATGGTATGGTATTGTATTGTTAACAATTGTTGTGATTGTGTGAGAGAGACTGTGAGAGTGTAAAGAGGAAGTGCAACATAGTTGTTGCAGGTTGTGTCCCTTCATCTTTCTAGACTCTATTAAAAGGACTGGTAATTTTTGTGTGGACGTAGCCCATCTCTTGGGTGAACCATGTTATATCTGTGTTTCTCTGTAATGTGTTAAATGTGTTTTTTTTGCATCTTGTTTAAATATTTAACTGTATATATGTTATTTCTTTGTGGTCATGTTTCTAACAAAATAATAATATTTTTGACATTATCAATGTTCTGCAAAATGTCATTTTCATTAATGCCCCAATGGTTTAACCAAGTCATGGTATCTTTACACCAACACCGCTTGAGGCGTAGTTGGTTTTGACTTGAGTTTAAAGAAATTTTAGGAAGTCTCTAGTTTCCCATGTTATTTATCTTATGCTGGTACATTAGGTACCTAGTCATAGTCATGCTCTTGATGGGGGAATTACCCACTTCTATGAGGAGAATATTATAAGGTGTATTGCTTTTAGTTTTGAGGTTATAAATTATAAAACGCTTATGGATTTGCTCAATCTTCTTCCAAGATTCTCTAGAAATGCTACACCCCCATACTTCACAATCATACAAGATAACAGGGATGACAAGAGTTTGAAAGAGGAACTTATTTTTATTCCACATGACCATATTGGTTGATTTACAGTTATTTTCAAGACCAAAATAATCTTTCCACCCTCAATTAATCAGTTTCTCAATGCTATAGTTCCAATGAGCTTGTGATGAATATCCATTCCAAGATGCTTGTAAGAAGTCACTTCCTTTAGATTTCGATTATCATAAAAGAAATTTTCATATATGTCTTTCTTAGATTTTATAATCATGATTTTTGTCTTGTCGGTGTTAACAGTCATACCCATGTTAGAGAATTTTTTTTTAAGAATTCTTAATTGCTTATTGAGATCAAAAGGATACCTTTCCATAAGAACAATATCATCAACATAAAGTAGGAGGATGATAACTATCCGAGCTAAGATTGTACCGGCAGAGCCTGCTTCTTCTAAACACTTTTCTAGCTTATCAATGTAAATGCCAAAAATGGTAGGGGAGAGGGGGAAACCTTGTTTAACTCCAATATTACAATTTATATCTATTGTGCACCCCTCATTATTCTTAAACTTGGAAATGACCTTTTTGTATAACCTTATTGGGGCAACTCTCATCTCAAAATGAACTTTAAGCTCCTATATCCTATTCCACATGTTATTTCTAGGCATTTTATCAAAATCTTTTCTAAAATCCACAAAGCAACAAAATAGGTCGGACTTATTATTATGACCGTTCATGTGCAATGATCCTAAGTGTAACGAGGTATTTCGTGGTTGAATGATTCCTTCTAAAACCTGCTTGGCCTTTAGCCCACTTAGCTTCCATTTCTAGACATTCATTGGTATTTTTTTCTAAGATAATACCATATAACTTTAATAAATTATAATATATTAAAGTTTATTTCAAAATTATATGAGAATTTTTTTTTTTAAAACCTTAAAATAAATATTTTAATTTTTTTTTGTCACCTAATTAGCTCATCTTTAAGGAAACTGAACCCAATAGCATGGTTGACAAGACCTACTCCTTAACGAAATAAGTTGGTAAAAATAGAATATTAAATGTTTCAATAAAATTAAATAGTCTAAATAATAAAAATAAAAAATATTTCTTTAAATTTAAAATTATATATATATTATTTTGACTATTTAAATAGATAAGATTATTTAATTAGATTTAGAATATTTATTTTATTGTAATTTACTATACTCAAATTATTATATAAAAAAAATAACAATTTAAAAATTACTAATTAAACCCAACCCAAAAATGGAATTGTCTTCCACGAAGATGGCGAAATTCAACTTTCATATAGATCAAACAATAATCATGGGCTAGTAAGACGTAAGACATAGAGGCATATTTAGACAATAAAGATAATTTTTATATTTAACCTCCCCCTTTCACAAAAGTTAACTAACAACAAATTAAGCCAAAATGGAGGCTCAATCCTTTAAGTCTAACCCATGAAGTTTGAATTTAAGTAAGTCGTTATGTGATGGGATTCACAATTGATTCTTAACCTGATGATTATGAAGTAATCCAAAATGATACACATCCAAGGAGCGAGATTGGCTTAGGCCACCCATTAAATGCTTAAGAGGATTATTTCTTTAAGATCCCTAATTAGTTAGCAAACTTTACCTTCTCACTGAGAACTTTAAGTCAATTTTATCTCCACCACTTCATGAAATTATGATTTTCAATTGCACCAATGTTAACCAGAACAAACCATTGAAGATTGAAGAACAGTTACTTGGGGTCCCGTGACACGTTTTCCAAGTGCAAGCATTTGCATCACCAATCAACCTCCCAAATTGTTGTCTGGGGTTTCCTCTCAAGTCCTCCCTAGGTGCAGTGGGAATATCCTTCGCCGAATCCTGTGAAAGAGCCCTGAGTCAAGATACTAGGATTACCAAATCAACAAAAAGATTCTGGAGGAATAGTCATAGGTTTGACTGATGTGCATGGGTAGGGTAGAAAATCCCGAAATTCAAACAACATCGACACCTCGTGAGACCCAAGGTGGTATTGAATTAACCCTCATACACACAACAGTATTGGTGTATGATCGAACAAATTATTGGAGGGGTATATCCACAACTAAGTCCTCACACGACCTCGTGCTTAACTCCCGTGTTAGAGGATATTTCTATTTTAGCTTTTCGTAAACTTGGATTTCCTAAGAGACAAGTCATTATGTGTGAGTTTAAAACAATCTTGAATAGTTGTATATTGTCTATTCCAAGATCCCATCCTAAGCTATTTGGTGTAGTCCCTAGAAATAAAATGTTAATAGTTAATTTTAATAAATAAGCGTTCTTTTTAGGGTTGTTTTTACGCAAGGTAGTGGAAATGAAACTTGCGATTTTATGACTCAACTAAAAGCAAAAGCATAAAAGATGAAAAGATTTTAAATTACAATTTCTATTCAAAAAAAATATTTCTCTTTTTCAAAACAAATGAAATTTACCTAATGAACTTTGGAAAACAAAAGACTTTTTACTTTTCCTTTTTTTTTGGAAAAAATTCAAAAACAAATCCACAATGTGCCTATCTAAGACTATCAATGCAACTAAATGCTTTGTTTTTGTTTTATTTTTCAAAAAATTAAAATTCCAAATGCAATTTAATGCACCTAAGTAAGTCAAAAATATGAACACATGGAACAATAAGACTCAAAGATTTAGATCTCACAATCACAAACTTTGAAAACTATGCAAATTTGAACAAAAAACCACTTGGACTGGACTACAAGCTTAAGTAAAAATGAAGTATACCAAGAGAATGGAATATGAAAATGTCAATATAACTAACTAAAGAAATCAAACACACAATGAGCAGATGCAAGTACTAATTGTTATAGTTGATTTTACCACTCCAGGTGAATCACACTTGTATGGCCTTTCCCCTGTCCCTCTGCAGACTCCTTGGACCCCATGGACCATTTTTTGTCCTTTGATGTTTCCTTGACCATCCCTAAAAACATGTGAAAAATGATACACGCAACTTTTAAACCCCTAATCACGTATATACGCGGGTTTGACCACTAAAACCGCGTACATCGGGATGTGTACAAAATCCAAATCCTTTTGGAGTTTTCCTTGACATGGATCCGACTCAATTGACTCCTGGCTTTCCATATGCCTTAAGATCGCTCGGATTCGACCTTTCATTACCCCTTTGAAAAGCTATATAAGGAACTCTTTGGTACATTGAAGGCATAAGAGAGAATTGAGAGCAAAGAAACTATAGTCCATTGTTGTCGGAACTTATGCTTGAGTCTGCATCCCTTTTTCCCTTGGAGCACTTTTGTGTTCTTCCCAAGCTTGCGTTTTGCTTGTGAGCTTTATATCGAGAGATGGAGGATTGAAGTTGTGGAGGCCCAAGTGGGGGATTCAGTTTCTCCGATTCGCAGACGTGCCGATAGAGGTTGTGTTTATTGTAATCTCTGATTTTATAATAATAGAAATATATTTTCCTGTTCAATAATGTAGGTTTGAATGAATATTTATCCATTGGATGATTTCAAATGCTTATATATGTTAGAATAGATCTAACACCAATATATATAGTATGCTTGTATTGTTTACTTGTTGTTGAGGAAGTAATCTATCAATTCAAGCTAAAGTTGGAAAGCTCAACGAGGATCTACTTCAACCATCCGAAATAAGGTACGAGGTCTGATCCTTTAGAGTTAGATAGTTAGTTTCTAGTGCATATTGGAAAGGATTGATTTCTGGAGTCAAGCTATCTGTTGTGGTACCCCAAGCCATAGGAATTTCTCTCCGTAATAGAATTGGCGACTCCGCTAGGGAGTTCCTAGTAGTTGTCCTTTGGGGGTTTTCTATCGGCATTCAATGACTTTGAATTGCTCTTTCTCTCTTGTTTCTGTGTCAGGTCTGGGCGCATCTTTTCCTAGTAGTGTCTGATTGGTGTGAATTTTGTCTCAGCTTGTCTGTTTGCCTTGATTTTTATGCACTTTTATTCTTGTACGCGAGTTTTGAGCTCACATTCGTGTATACACACGGATTTCTTTGTCATTTCCGCGTATACACGTGGGTTTACTACGAATAGTCACATATGCCCTTAGTTTTTCCTTTTAAAGGAATTTAAATGGTTGCTGGGTGAAGTTTGATGATTGCTGAGACTCCTTTGATACTGCCAGAGTCTGTATACACCTCTGTTTCTGACCATAGATGTTTTTTTTAGGGTAAATTTCTTTTTTTATGAATGTTCTTGTCATTGCATTTTCGATTTTTTGTTTTGAGATTAGTGCATTAGATTTCTTTTACCTTAGTGCTTTGCTTGAGTACTGCTTGAGTGTGCTTGCAAAGTCTAGGGGTTGTAGAATAATTCTTTTGCTTTTTATATCTCATTTTATTTCAAAAAATCCAAAAATATTTGCTTATCATCATGCATTGCATTTTACATTTTCCATAGTACTTGCACTAGATTTGCTTTGGAGTATTAGTCAGGAGTTCATATAGGAAAGCTTGCATTTATCATTTGAAGAAAATTATGCATTTCACGTAGTTGCATACCCTGTTTTCATGGACACAATGCATTTTCATTGATTGTTAGGTGTGAATTTTACTTCATGTTGTGTCATAACACCATTAGTTGCACGGCCATATCCCTCTTTTGAGTAATAAAGCCAATTAAAATCAACGCTTAATTAAAATGAACTACACTATTTTATTTGATAGGGTTCACCAACAAGATTAGGTTTTAGGGTCTTGGAATAGTTCATTGTGAGTAAATTCTCCAAGACCACTAAACAACAACATGTATGTGTCTGTCCAGGTGAGTGTGTGAAATCCTTGGTATAACCAGTGTTTCTCAGGATCCTCCTCTCAAAAGGGAGTTAAGCATGAGGCAGTGTGAGCAGTTATTGATTGGGATGACCCCTAGTCATAACTAAGTAGCACCGGAGATATTTCTAGGATTGTATTCGTATCTGGGGGATCTTTCAAGAGTTTTGGGCTTTGATACCCTGCCCATACGGTTAATCCCACCTGCGACTATCCCCCTGAGCATTGATTATATTGAGGTGACCTTAGTGGTATTACCTAGGATATCGAGGGGGTAATTTACAGGGGTTATTCTACAGGTGTCCCGACCAGGTTGGGGTCGGACAGCACAGTCGCTTTACGCGTTGAAGTTGAGGGCCACAATAATTGGTTACATACCTCTGTTTGTTGTGTATGGGAGTCTCAAGCCTCTCCTAGGTGAGACATACCTACTTGCATTGCTTGCATTTGGATTTAGATGTTATTGGCGATTTCTCTGTGCACGATAGCTTACTTAGGGTTTGCGTAGATAGAGAGTCTTTTCTATTTTTTGAGTCATTGTGGATTCGGGTGTGGCTCCTTATCGTTCTCGTCATTTAGTAGGAATTCCGCCTTCTACATCTCCTCATCCTTTGGGAGAGAGGAATAGACAGTCCAGGAGGACTACTTCGCACATTGATTCACACACCATGGGAGACCATATTGAAGGTATTCCTGAACCACCTTCTCCCATTCATGTGGAAGATGGGGAGTTTACTCCTAACTATGATCCTTCACCCGACTTGACTGAGTTAGGTCCTGTGATTTCTAAGATACGAACCTTTCATGATAGACCTACTTACTCTATGGGTGATTCCCCAGTGACGCATCGCCGGTATGGTATGCTGGAGGATGATGAGACTCATTTCAAACCCGCAAGCACTAGTTATGGTAGTTATGGTATGTCTAGTTTTCCCACACATGATTTGGCATTTCATGTCGAGTTTGAGTTCAATCCTAACACTATGCCTAGGAGCACTCTCATTCCTTACCATGCGGAGAGGTTTAGGAATATGTGATGTAGCTTCCACCTTCCATCCCGATGTAGCTTCCACATCACATAACCACCTTCCACATCACATAACCACAGATCCCTTCATCCTATGTCCCTAGTTCTTCAAATGTTCTCCCTCCACCTCATTCACGTGGTCCTTCGGGCCGAAACGTTGCTATGAGTTATGTCCATATTGCGGTTACTAGACCGAAAGTGTCTCCGCTCCATGCACCACCCATTGTTTCAAGAGGTCATACTCATACTTTTAGAGGTCACATTCCTACTTCCAGAATGTATATTCCTACTTCCAGAGTGTATGTTCCTACATATGGAGTGTCTCATGGGACATCTCATGCGATGACTTATGGACATTATTATGGGACGTAGTATGGACAGGGTTCTTCACCTTATGGGGGTGGGTATCAACAACCTGCTTACTCTCCAAATTATGGATTTGTAGCTCCGAATAGTCAAGGTCCACCACATTATGGTGCTTCCATGCCACCCTATATGGGTCAAACGGGAGGAGAGCACTATGGCCAAGGACATGGTGGTAATCAAACCAATGTGAATCATAACTATCAGGGAGCAGTCCATCAAACTCATTATCCTAGGCTCCCTTTCCTCGTAACTCTGAATCTTCCTGACCTGTCAAGATTGACAAATGATCCTGTAGCTCATGACCCGGCTTGGCCAGCTGTCCCTACTAAGCTTCCCTCGGACATACCCAAGTTCGAGGGAAAACCAAGAGAGGATCCGAGTGAACACATCACTACTTTTCACCTATGGTGCTCTTCAAATTCCTTACATTAGGACTCCATCCATTTAAGGCTGTTTCAATGCACCCTTATAGGGCCTGCCATGAAATGGTATATAGAGCTACCTAGGGGGGCATTCACTTTGTTCGATGACCTAGCGATGAATTTTATTAACCACTTCCAGCTACCAGTGCATTATGACGTTGGTACTGAACTCTTGTCGACATTTCAGCAGGATAAAGCCACTCATGTCTCAGATCACATCGAAGAGTGGCGTAGACGGAAGAGGTTAATTAAAGCCTTTATACCGCCGGAATTCCTCCTCAAATGGTTCCTTAAGTCGTTATTGCCATATATAGCGAAGGATGTTTCTACATCCGTAGTGCAGAATGAGGAACAAGCGATTTTTAGGGCACAGGAACTGGACTTGATTTATGCTTAGTCCGATTTGTTATATGAGATCATTCCCAACGCTCCACGTTCTAGTTTTGACCCCAAAGTTAAACCTGGACCACATGAAGATGGAATTGTTGGTTGTGCAAGTGCTAAACTTGTAGATTCAATTGCAAAACAAGTTAGTCAATTGTCAATCAACCAATCTGCTTTGGGAAAAGCCAAGGCTTTGTCTCAACCCGCCCAATAGCGAGTGTGCTTCCAGTACAATCGTCGAACCAGAAGGGTAACCAGCAGCCCGAACAAAATAAAAATAAGGGTAAGAATAATCGTAAGGCTGGGAATAGGAATGAGAATGCTAATAATAATGGAAAGAATGCTCGTGATGCTGGGGGGGACAAGCAAGCTAAATGTAAGGTTAAATCCCCTTGCAAGTTGTGTAAGGATGATCACCTCACTTACTTGTGCCCTCGTATCGATGAAGCCTCGAGATTCTTGGCACGGGGCCTAGCTGTGCTAACTAACCCTTTACCTCACAATCAAAATATGAACTTGAGGACCCATGATCATTCTGGTGGTGATCAAGATCCATCGAAGGGTAGTGGTCGTGGTTGCATTAACATGGTATGTGCTACGAAAGTTGTGACCCATGTGAAGGACTATGGTTCGTTACAACCCAGCCTAGGAAAGGAACCTGATCCACCAGGATCTCCTTTATGTATTGAGAAACCTGTGGATAAACCTGAAGCTCCACCTCGCATTCCTAAGGGATTCCTTAAGTGTTTAGGGCACAATCCTAATGCCTGAGCTGCCCAGAGCTATTCAGTTGTCAAGGATTTGGGCCATACTCCTTGTGCGATGTCTGCATTGGAAGTGCTTCAGAGTTGTCCTTCACAAAGGAAGGTTTTGCTTTCTGCCCTTGGTGTGAATGATGATGATTCTTCCTCCATGATTAAATTTGAAACCGCAGGACTTCATCCTCACTTGCCTTACTATGTGTCTCTTTTGATTCACGTAGAATGTCTTAGCATGACCGTCAAGCGCACTGTGATTGACGAAGGCGCTATCGCTTCTGTGATGTCTTTATCATGTTGGAAGGGTTTAAGTTCCCCTGAGCTGTCTAAATCAGCAACCATGTTAACTGCATTTGATGGGAGATCGTTTAGGCTGCATGGGATCCTTCCTTCCCTTAAGGTCCATTTGGGAGGGAAGACTATTGCGATAGAGGTCGATGTGGTTGACTCGCCCTTGACTACAATCTCTTACTCGGTAGGAATTGGATGTACAGTATGCAAGTCATTGCTTATTCCCTATTTCACGTTGTATGTTTTCCATTGAACGGGAATATAGTCACGATTTATCAAACAACATTCAAGAATCCGTCTGTTATCACATCTTCAGGAGCTTCAATCCCGATCATTAAACACTCTCAGCCGGCAATTGGGAGTGTGGGTGTAGGCATGTATCCATCCCTCATGGGAAGCTTTAGTTGTCCTGCACTAATCCTTATGATAGGGTCTAGTTCTGTTGAGGCTTCGAAATCTATGAGATTGGTTCCTTTTCACACAAGTCATATGGAAGACCCTTGGGTTCTTCCTACACCAAGTACTCCGAGTGAGCCCATCGTGATGAACGTGCCGTTGCCTACAACTATGATAGCTTATCAAGCCAATCTTGAGTGTGTTGCAGAGCCCAATCCTTCCTCTTCGCAGACAAAGGAGGAGGACCCTTATGTGCTGTCAGCATGGGCAGTGCAGTCTTCTCATGCATACGATTGCCTTGATACTGTGTTCCCTTTGGATGAAGCGATTATGGAGGCCATGTCGGGAGTTGAGCCACCATGGGAGGAACTCTATCATAGATCTTAATTTCTTCCCGAGCTTGACCGCTTGGAGTGTGAGGACTTTAGGGCGATTCTTAGTGAGAGAGTTGGTAGTCCTATGGTTCCATTAAGCTCTCCTGGTCTGATGGTTGATGGAAACATGGAAAACATATCTTCAACGATTCCTATCAATATCTCTCGTGATCCTGGCACGATAGAGAATGTCTATATTGGGGTAGAATGTTCCCATGCTGAGATTCTAGAATACACCGAGCTATTCAAAGAATTCTGTGATATCTTTGCTTGGTATTACGACGAAATGCCAGGAATTGACCCTCAAATTGTCAAACACGAGATTAAGACTTATCCCAACGTTAATCCTATTCGACAACGTTTAAGTGCAGTGAATCCTAGGAAAGTACCCGCCATTAAGGCAGAGATAGAGAAATTGTTGAAAGCTGATTTTATCTATCCCATTCTCTTGACATAGTGGATTTCAAACCCCGTTCCGGTGGATAAGAAGCAAGGAGCGATCTGCATATGTACTGATTTCCATGATTTAAATCATGCCTGTCCTAAGGACAATTTCTCCACGCCATTTATTAATCAGATTTTGGATGAGTGTGCGGGTAGCGAGGTTTTTTCCTTTATGGACGGATTTTCTAGATATAATTAGATACAAATTAAACTTCAGGACCAACATAAGACGGCATTTATTTGTCCTTGGGGAACTTTTTCATATCGAAAAAATTCCTTTTTGCCTTAAGAACGCTGGAGCTACTTTTCAGCGGGCAATGACCTTGATCTTCCATGATCTCAAGTTGATTATCGAAGTATTTTTGGATGACCTTGCTGCTCATTCTCATATGAGAATGCGTCATTCCTATCACTTGAGATTGGTATTCGAAATATTCCGCCATTATTTAGTTAGGCTAAATCCTCATAAGTGCATCTTTTGTGTGAAGTCAGGTCGCTTGTTAGGATTCATCATTTCTAAAGAGGGTATAAGAGTCGACCCTTTGAAGGTTGAGGCAATACTTTAGTTGTCTCCCCCGAAAAATATTCGTCATCTTCAATGTTTGGAAGGCATGGAAAACTTCTTACGGAGATTTGTTGTCAACTTTGCCAATTTGACTAGAGGCTTCATGCATCGTTTGAAGAAGGACACCACCTTTTGTTGGGATGAGTGAGCCCAGGAGTCCTTTGATGTGCTCAAGCGAGCCCTAGCATCGTCCTTGGTGATTAGTCCCCCAGACTATATCCATGATTTTCTACTGTATGTGGCCGCATCCATGGAGACGATTGGAATGGTTTTGGTTCAAGAGGATGAGGAGCTCCAAGATCATGTCATATACTATCTGAGCCAGAACCTTATTAACGCATAGATTCATTATTCTCATGTTGAGAAGCTTGCCTTAGCCACTGTACATGCAGTTCAACGGTTGAGACATTATATTCTCCTTCGCCGGACCTTGGTTGTAGCCCATGTCAATCCGTTTCAATTCATCCTCACTCGAAGGATGATTGGGGGAAAATATAATAAATGGATTGTCATCCTGTAAGAATTCAATCTCGAATTTGTTTCGACGAAATCGAAGAAATCATTAATTTTTGCAGAGCTTATATCGGATTTCCCAAGCGAGGCTGAGGAGTTGGTTTGTGAAGATACGTTTTTCAATGAGCACATCTTCTTAATCTCAAATTTAGACCCATGGTATGGGGATATCATTATATATCTACAAACATTGAAGGTCCCTACTCACCTCTCACGAGATGAACGGCGATTATGTCACATGTCTAAGAATTACCTCATAGTGGATAACACTTTGTACCACCGTGGGGTAGATTCCATTTTATGACGTTGTTTAACCCATGAAGAGGCTGAGGTAGTGCTGAATGATTGCCATGGAGGTGCGTGTGGTGGTCATTTATCTGGGCTTTCTACATCCCAAAAAATATTAAGAGTAGGTTATTTCTGGTTGTTGATCTTTAAGGATTGTGTAGATGCAGTCAAGAGGTGCCATCCTTGCCAGGTGTTTGCACATAATATTTGCTTGAAACTTGGCCCATTACAGCCCATCATCATCACCAGTCCCTTCACTAAGTGGGGGGCTGATTTTATGGATTGCAACCTAGCTTCGGCTGGGGGGCATCATCATATCATAGTGGTTGTTGATTACTTCATGAAATGGGATAAGGCTATGCCTATAGTTAAATCCAATGGTGAGACAGCCACGCACTTCGTATTCAACCAGATTATTACTCAGTTCAGGATTCTGAAAGAGCTTGTCACTGACCATGGCTCGCACTTTCAGAATCATATGATGGAAGAGTTGGCCTCAAATTTAGGGTACAAGCAAGAGCATTCCTCCTCTTACTACCCTCAGGTGAATGGACAGGTATAAGTAGTGAATAAATCACTCAAATCCATTCTCCAACGAACCATCACATAGAGCAAGAATAATTGGCACATCATGTTATACTCTACTTTGTGGGCGTATAGAACCACTGTTAAGACTGCCACGGGTTTTTCTCCATATCAACTTGTACATGGAGTGGAGTCGATATTGCTGGTTGAATGCCAGATTTCTTCTTTGAAGCTAGCTATAGAACTCTTACCAGACACTTTACCATTAGAGGAGCATTTGGTCCACCTTGAGCAACTTGATGAGCAGCGTCAAGATGCCTTGGTGGCTCTAGAAGTAAATAAACCTCGCGTAAAGGTCTAGTACGATAAGTCTGTCCGTTCAAGGAAGTTTAGTGAGGGAGACTTGGTCCTTTTGTGGGATCAACCGAAAGAACCCTTGGGGGTAGGAAAGCTTAACCCCATGTGGCGTGGTCCTTACGTCATTAAACGTGTGTTAGAGAAGGGTGCTTATGAGTTAGTGGATTATGAGGGAACAGCCTTGGCAGAGCATAGAAATGGGCTCTATCTCAAGAAGTACTATGCATGATTTTCAGGCAAGGCTGGTTATTGTATATTAATGTACAGTTTGCATAGTTAGGTCTTTTTCTTATCGTGATCAGGTTTGTGATTAGTTTTCATTTCTTTTGGCAAATGTCAATGGAATATTCCACCTACATAGGATTCGCAGATGGTGTGAGCCGTCACACTCAACACTCAGCCTCTTCCACTTGGGTGATTTATACTCCTATGGGTCAGGTACTGTCTTCAGGAGGCGTATGTCTATGGCCATCTTCCAACAATGTTGCTGAATATAGTTCCGTTATTGAGCTTTTACGAGATTCCATTTCACATGGTGTTCTTTCTCTTGAGGTACGTCTTGATTCAGAGTTAGTAGTGTCATAGCTTAATGGTTTGTACCATGTTAGAGATCCGACGTTATTAAGAAGATTCTTACATGTGAGAATATTAGAATGACAATTTGACAATATAACATACATACATATTCCAAGAAGTAATAATCAAGTTGCCGAATCATATGCTAACTATGTGTTAGATTGGAATTTGTTTCATACACAATAAATTCATCACAAACACAAATTTTTACACATGTAAATAAATAAACCGATTATCATAAGAGTTTTTATAAACATCCAAAATGTGATAATACATAGTGTCATGATACAAAAATGGGGCTCTCGAGCCACTAGAATATAATACACAGTAATACAAAATGTGTCACTCCCAGGTCTCTAAGCCTGTGGAGGAGGAGGGGGGTTGTGATCATGGAAGGTCAGTACGGCTCTAGCTAGCTGTCGGAATAATCACACCCATGCTCGTGGTACACCCACCACCTGACGCTGTATAGCCTCAGGGCAAGTCCTCGACTTGTGCCATGGGAACTCTGTGTGTCAGCCTAACAAATTTGGTATGAATGCTCTGGAGCGTCCGCTCCACATCCACACCCATGATATCATCTCCTCTTCCCCTTCGTCTGTGACGAGGGAAGCCTTCAAGCCGTCATGGTCCCACATCTGCATGCAAATGGTAGATGTCACTATGTATTGTCACACAAAAATATGTCTTTTGATTCCATATAATCAGAAAACACAACAAAAATTAAATAAGTCAAAAATTTAAAAAGAGGGTCGAGATTCATTACCTATGTCACCATATGTTGATCCTGGTGGTAGCGGCATATCCGGGTCCCCCTGAAAATCTATCCTTGCATAGGGGTGGTCATCAATGGAAACTATTTGTCATCACCACCATGGAAAGAAATCAGTTGGATAGGAGTTGGCCACCCTACCTTCCCCCAGTCTGCGCATAGCATCTACCCAACGTCGTTAAGCCGGATCTCGAACCCCGTGAAGAGGAATGTCAACTCTGGGGCTCAATCCTAGAACACACGAAGAAAAATGTGCTCAATATGCTGCTGAACCCAAAGTTCCGCACTCTTCATGCCTTACACTCACTAAGATGATGTTTCATGTTGCTCAGTAGTGTAGTGCTCCAGTCATAGACCGTGGGTCTCATGCACTCCACTGTATAGAACATCAGAGGCCGCGGGGCCTGGTGGAGTGAAGCCAAGCCTACTATCCTTTCCAATGTCAATAGAATGGTCTTTAGGCACATCACCTATATAGATTTGGTTGGGACTTGACTCCCCACCTTCTCTGTGTCTGGATAGCAGTACACCGTAATGTACTCATCGATAGTCAAGCCACCTCCGGGCCCACCACGAGAATGAAGGTTCACTACTTCCCCCCGTTGGGAAAGTCTAGTAATAAAGTATATGTCCTTCACCTCTATGTTGAGGGACATCCCATCTATCTGGAAGGACTCAGAGTCGAGATCCCAATAATCCACCAGCATCTGCAATAGTCTTGGTTTGGCCCTCAAGCCACCAAGACACCAAAACTTGTAGAGTCCACATGCACGTAGCACTTGTTGAGCCATTAGATCGGCCCTTACTGCCTCCTCTACATCACCATGTTCACGCTCTCTCCATTCTAGGACCATCCTGCACAAAAAATTGCAAGTTTTCCCATTAGATTACTCAAAAAACCTTATACGCGGCCGCATACGCGACTGTTTTACAAACAGCCGCATATGTACGCAGGTTTGGGGGCATTTTCCACGTATAGCCAGCCCTATATGCAGAAAAACCCTCAATTTCTACGTGGGCTGGATCGCCCTTTTTAGTTTGGCCTAGAAACCTCAAATGACCATGGAATTTGATAAAAAAATGCCTTGAAATGGAAGAGAAGAGCATGGGTAAGTACCTGGAAGAAACGATAGTGGATTCTGCCAGCTGGATCTCCTAGAATTCGTTGTTGAAAATATGAGCTCAATTGGGTAAAAATTTCAAATGTTTTATAATGTTTTGAAATACTTACTATTTATAGAAATTTTTCAATTTTTTTCAAATTTTTACCCCCTTTCCTATAGTTTGGAATATTTCTAATCATTTTGGACCATTTTTGACGTAATTTATGATGTAGGAGACCTTTTCGAGTGTCGTTTCAGCCATTGGATTGACCCGTTCATGTTGATTTCAGGTATCATGTCTAAACTGGCATATAGGTTAGGTTTCATCATCGTTTGCATTTTGCATGACCTTACGACCGTTTCATCACAGCCTTAGGTACGAACCCACTCTATTATGTCACGGAACCTTCTTGTTGTTTTAGAACTGGCATGATATGAGTGGTAGAGCTTGACCTTACATGGGTACCCTAGTTAGCGCCTTATTTTCATTTGGTGCCCATGCTGACGTTTTGTCTTTTAGGGTGTGGGAGTCCATTGTATAGTATTGCCATGACATTTCGCAAGAGCCTCATACTCCTCTTGATCTTTTTACTAGCCTATTTCCCTTAGGACTCCCGTATGTCAAGTTGTAATTGCATTATCATGAGCTTTGCCTGCCTTATTGAGCTTTATGTCGGCTTACCTGACATTGCGTTTCAGCCATATAACCCGCGCTTGTCTCATGTCTAGCCATGCAAAGCCATTTTATATATCCTTTTCAGCTTGATTCCCTTTTTACCGGGAGGGGATTTTTCCCCAAGTGTCAATATCCTACACATATGTCCTTGCATTGAGCATAGGTATGTTCCACTGCTTGGAACTAGTTTGTTTGCCCCTATGACACTAATCTCCTAGTCTGTAACTATAAAGCAGTTTTATTCTTTTTCAAGCTTTTTAAATATTTGAAAAAGTCCAAAAAAATTAAAAAAAACAAAAAGCCGGACAAGGAAAGATGTTATCTTTGGCAGCTGTCAAGTCGTGTTGCCTTCGAACAGAGCACTGTATATCACATCCATTGGTTGGGTTTATAGTTTGACTTTAGGAGCTGTACTCGTTTATCTGAGTTTATCTCCACCGATTGGTTAAGATTCCAGTCCCTATGGAGCCTCTGTCGATGCCTCCTGTGTCGCAGAGATGTCCCAATTTGTATATCAAGTCTATGCTACCTTTATTCAGTCACCATTCACCATTATGCCCTTGTTCGAAGGAAGTTGAAACCTGAGTCAGCCATTCCTCAGTTATCTTGACTTTGCATGTCGGTCATTCCCGGTACAGTTACTGGTTTGTGCACCTTATGATCAAGTCCTTCCACATCATACAGCTTTGCTGAGTACCTCGTGTTGGATGATGGGGGGTGCCTTAATGCACTCCTTCCATCAAATTTCATCCCATCGACTTCAGATCATTTATTCTGGGATTGGAATCTAGAGTCATTTTGAGTGCCTTGAGACTTGCAGTCATTACTGGCAGGTTCTCTCGCCATTGATAGTCTTTGGGAATACATCAATGTCCCCTAATCTATGGATCCTCTCAAGTGTTCGACCTCAACACATTTATTTACACTTGTTATTTTGCACTCTAGTACCTTGATTCCCATTTTCATTATCGGTGGGTGATCTCGCATCTATTAACGGTATACATTAATGACTGGTAATCAAATGATGCACTACTATGTTTGACCTCGACACCTCTATTCACATAGTAGGACATGTACTCGTAGTGGTTTGTGTAGAAGACCTTCCAGACTAATGGCATCTCTTATATGCTACCTACTTGATTGTGCCAGTGTTCATGAGATTTCAACTCTCATGACTTGATTCCAGTATATGTCAGACATTTCCAGCTATTATGGAGATCTTGATCCATTTTATATCTTCAGCTATTATGGAGATCATGGTCCTTTGTATATCTTCATCATGGAGATTCTGATCTATGTATATTGTACGTGGCGATGACCACTTATGTGATATCTTGTATCATACCTATTCATGGCCATTGTACTCTTATGTATTCGGGACTGCTATATGTATTTGCAGTTATGTGCAGAGTTGTATCATTGTACTATGCTGGTTGGGTGGCCGGTATTCCATTTGGGATTCTTCATCACTCCACTTCTGGGATGGACTTATAATGTATTTCAGCCATCGTATGACCCCTCTAACCTCACACATTAGGGGGCATATCTTATAGTTGATTTTACCACTCCAGGTGAATCACACTTGTATGGCATTTCCCCTGTCCCTCTACAGACTCCTTGGATCCTGTGGACCATTTTTTGTCCTTTGATGTTTCCTTAACCATCCCTAAAAACATGTGAAAAATGATACACGTGAATTTTAAACCCCTAATCGCGTATATACACGGGTTTGACCACTAAAACTACGTACATCAGGATGTGTACAAAATCCAAATCCTTTTGAAGTTTTCCTTGACATGGATCCAACTCACTTGACTCTTGGCCTTCCATATGCCTTGAGATCGCTCGGATTTGACCTTTCATTACCCCTTTGAAAAGCTATATAAGGAACTCTTTGGTACATTGAAGGCATAAGAGAGAATTAAGAGCAAAGAAACTATAGTCCATTGTTGTCGGAACTTATGCTTGAGTCTGCATCCCTTTGTCCCTTGGAGCACTTTTGTGTTCTTCCCAAGCTTGCCTTTTGCTTTTGATCTTCCTATCAAGAGATAGAGGATTGAAGTGGTGGAGGCCCAAGTGGGGGATTTAGTTTCTCTGATTCGCAGACATGCCGGTAGAGGTTGTGTCCATTGTAATCTCTGATTTTATTATAATAGAAATATCTTTTCTTGTCTAATAATGTAGGTTTGAATGAATATTTTATCCATTGGATGATTTCAAATGCTTATATATGCTAGAATAGATCTAACACCAATATATATAGTATGCTTGTATTGTTTACTTGTTGTTGAGGAAGTAATCTATCAATTCAAGCTGAAGTTGGAAAGCTCAACGGGGATCTACTTCAACCATCCAGAATAAGGTACGAGGTCTGATCCTTTAGTGTTAGATAGTTAATTTCTATTGCATATTGGAAAGGATTTATTTCTGGAGTCAAGCTGTCTGTTGTGGTACCCCAAGCCATAGGAATTTCTCTCCGTAACACTAACATAGGCCAAACAATCAGAGACTACTCACAAATCCAACCCTGGATGCCAAGAGGGAAGACCTAAAAGGAGTCTTACAGATACATTCAACCTAACCTACCTAAAAGAAATATTATAAAATCAAACTAACAGATACTTGCAACAAATAACAGACCAATGGACACTCAGGAAACAATCCCAAAAGCAAATGGGATATCAAAAAAAAAATTAGAGAAAGTAAACTCTAGAGTTTTTCATGCCCATCTACAAGAACATGCGATTGTGATTTTGTATAACCCCAAGTCACTCACGACTATACTTAAGGAAACCCGTGAGTTCACAAGGAAATCGTGACTGTAAGCATAGGAAACCCACGAGTGGTTCCTAAATTTTTCAAAAAAGAAAAATAAAAAGGCCAAGAACCCTAAAGATTCAACAAGAACTGACTAAAAATCAATGGTTGCAAACCATGAACAGAAACTGAAAGAACAAAAACTAGAAAGAAAACTCAATTGAAGAGACCCCAAAACAAACCTAGACTCCCTAGTGGATTCGTCAGTTCTATTGCTAGGGAATGTCTACCTTATGACTTGAGGAAAAGGGTCACCAACATACTATAGGTGTGACTTGCAGACAACTAGGGTTTAGAAATATATAACAAAGAATAAGAGATAATAGGATATGTGCCTTGTTCTGGATGGATGATCCAAGCTTTAACTCTTCCTCTCCAATGCTTTAAGCCTTATGATCTTCAACACCTGGAATAAAGATTTATATTCCCTCATAGTGTCTTCTATTTTTATATAAAAGAGACATGAACATATATCAATTTCATTTGAAACAAATAACAATGTAGATCATATCTCATAACAACAAAAGCATTGCATCAAGACAATAATGGAAGGAAAACACTCTTTATTAATGAAGTTCAAGAAACATTACAAAACCTTGTCTGAGACAAGCTTCTTCTGAACACAAATACCTAAGTCCTCCTTGCTCCTCTTTTGAAGAGAATCCTCCAACATAACCTTACTCTCAAAATTTCCTCTCCTATACTCAACCCTTCCCCTCTTTTTATACTTGTTTTGGTAAAAGGAATTCAAGGCTCAGGATGGTTGGGGAAGTTGGTGAGGTTACTAAACCAATCTTGACTGCCTCAACCTGATGATGTTTTTATTTTTAAACTCATCTTATTAAAACTTGTGGGTTTATGTGGAGAAACTTGTGAGTGACTCATGAGTTTCTTGAAGGAAAGTTGTGATTACAACTTCTTAGAGATAACACACGGGTTGCACATGTAGTTACCCACAAGTGACACACAATTTGTTATAAGAGAACCCACGAGTGCAAGGTAAGTTCATATTCAAAAAATAATAATGCTGAAGCAATGATTATGTATCAAGGATCACATTCATCTATAAGGTTAGGGTCACTTCAATCCATATGTCCTTTTGTGTATTGAACTATGTGGGGTCACCACTCGGACGGAGAAGTGCCATTTCATAGTATAAAAAATGGTAATTTGTCTTCCATATTGTTATGAAATGCTATATTTTCTCATATTTATTATGATAGTATCAAAATCATGAAATAGAAAGGAATTCGAGGGATTCCTACTATACCAAGACGATTTTCCCAATGTGATGCTTGTATTTTAGGTAAGCACAATAAACAACCTTTTCATGATTTTATGTTTCAAGCTTGTATAAATCGAGGCCGTATTCACTCATATATATGTGGGCCTATGCCTATTCCATAAGAAAGTGGTAACAAATATTTAATGAATTTTATTGATGACTTTACAAGGATGTGATGGGTTTATTTATTAAAAGAAAAATCTCAATATTTTGATGCATTCAGAAATTTTCATTTGTAGATTAAAAATGAAACTCAACTCAATATTGGAACCCTTAGAATTGATAATGGTGGTGAATATGCATCTCAATATTTTGAAAAATATTTGTAGGAGAATGGTATTAAACATCAAACCATTTTTCCTTATAATCGACAACAAAATGGTGTGGCAGAATGTATGAATAGGACACTATTGAATATGGTAAGATGCATGATGTTTTTAAGAATGTTAAGTTAATGTTTTGGGGAGAAGTAGTTATTTGTGTTGTCTACATTAAGAATAGGTGGCATTACGCTGCACTACAAAACAAAATACCTTATGAAATGTGGCATGGCCATCTTCCAGTTGTCAAGCATTTTAAAAATTTTGGTTCCATGTGTTATGCTTTGATTCTTTAGCAACAAAGAAATAAATTGGGAGAAAGAAGTCGAAAGTGCATTTTTTTGGGTATATTCTAATACTTCCAAAGCTTATAGATTGTATGATGAAGACAACAGAATTTTTTTTGTTTCTAGAGATGTTATATTTCTTCAGTTTGAAAAAGATGCACTCACTATTGATAAAAAATTTGCTCAGCTTGATAGATTTCATTCTAAAAAGTTCTATCATGAAAGGGATAATGAACTTCCAAATATTGAAGGGGGGATTCCTATTATAAGTCAATTTTTGGAATTTTATTCCATCACAAAAAGTTCTTCTAATGCACAAGTTGATGAAACAAAGGGTCAGAAAGTTGATGATATTGTTAATGGAATTGGTAAGTTAAATCTCATAGATAATGAAGAACCTTCTCTTGAAGAAGAAACATAGAAAACACCATATCAAGAAGTTCATAGATAGACACATACTAATACATTTCCAAAAAGGTATGATGATTTTGTCACATTAGATTGTGAATTAAAATTTTATGCTTTTGATGAACCTGCTTCTTTTCCAGAAACGGTAACTAGTGAATGTATGGAGACGCGCAATGCAAAGAGAGTATGATGCTCTCGTAAAAATGGAACTTGGAGGTTGAAGGACCCTCTAATTGGAAACAAACCTATTGGATGCAAGTGGATATATAATAACAAGTGCATAGCAGATGTCTCACTTGACAAACACAAAGCGAGTCTTGTAGCAAAAGGATATGCGTAGAAAGGTGTTGATTACTCAAAAACATTTCTCCTGTAACAAAATGGGGCACTATTTGAACTTTGTTTTCTTTAGCAACACAAAAATGATGGAAAATACATCATATGGATGTTAAAACCACCGTCTTGAATGGAGACTTGAAATAAGATGTTTATATGGATCAAACTGAATTTTTTTCTATCAAAGGTCAAGAACAGAAGGTATGTAAATTGGTAAAAGATTTGTATGGCTTGAATCAAGCACCCCAAGCATGGTATGAAAATTGAATTGAAAATCTTCTCAAATTGAATTATAAGAATTTCAATATAGATGATGTAACTTTATTTGTCAAGAAAGTTGGAAGATCAATTGTATATTTAGTTGTAGACTCTATTAAAAGAGAGTTGAAAAACGTTTTTGATATGACATATTTGGGATTATTGCATTATTATTTAGTAATTGAAGTAGATCAAAAAACAAATCATATTTTTATTTCTCACAAAAATATGTTGGAGTTATTGAGAAAATTTGGTATGCATTATTGTAATTATGTTTCTACACCAATAGAGTTTAATCTAAAGCTTACTTCAAATGAATGTAACACATTTGAAGATCCAACACAGTACAAGAAGCTCATTGGAAGTTTAATTTGTATTACTACTACTCATCCTGACATAACTTTTGTTGTAGGAATACTTTCCAATTTTATGCATCATCCTTGTGAAGGTCATTGGAATGTAGAAAATATAGTTCACAAATATCTAAAAGGAATTCAATCTTATGGCATCAAATATTCTAAGGTTTCAGACCTCTATATCATTGTTTATGCATATTCTGATTTTGATGGAGATAAAGAGCATGGTGTATATACTTCAAGTTATTTGATGAATATTTGATTAGAAACTATCACTCGGAGATCATGAAAGCAATCTATTCCTACTGATTCTACAACTAAATCCGAATATGTTGCAACAACTCAAGCCACTAAATAAATCAATAAAGGCTTCATAAAATACTTGAAGAAGACTTGCAAGAGAAACAAATGACTTCAACGCCTCTCTTTGTTAACAACTAGTATGCAATTCAATTGGCCGAGAATCCAAATTCCATGATCGAAACAAACATATCAGAACCAAACATCACTTGATTCAACATAATGTTGAGGCCAAAACCTTTCATCTGACACATTGTTCTACTTCAGAGAAAATTACAGATACCTTTAATAAATAATTGTGCCATGAAAAGTTTGAAAAAAATAGAATGCAACTTTCCATGTCAAATGTACCTTCATATTAAGGGGGGCATGTCGAATAATCCTTTGGGATTTCAATGTAAATAATATTTCAGTTATTAGTTAGTAAATTCTTGTCAAAATATCGTTATCTAACTGTAGATAATGATTTTGATTTCCTTTATATGTAATACTCTTATAAGAAATAATATATTCCTTGCGGAGGTTCTTCATGACCTCTATCATAGTCTTCCTTACATATTGTATGTATATTTGTGTTTCGGTTTGACATATGTGTTGAAATCCCATACGAGTAACTTTATGTAATCCCTTAGGTTACAACAAACCTCTTAAATTTGTGAAAAGTTTGAGTAGATTATAAATTCAAGAAGTATAGTAAATGCATTTGTCCATTAAGAGTTTCGACAATCAAATTTTATATTTAATCCTATGTCGGTAGCAAAGATTGATTTTGATGTAATCACTAACTTGATTTTTGGAATATTAAATAATTATGTGGATTATAATTTATGAATTTATGATTGACCCAAGAAGAACATGTTCAACAAGTAGATTTTTCAGTTGATGAATGCAGACTAGATCAGTCTTGATCAAGCAAAATTTTAGGGGAAAGATTTAGCGCACGAGATATTTTTCCATGTTTCTTTGAAAAAAAAAGATTCACCAATTTTCATTTTTTGAAGCCCTGTTTCTCCCAATTTCAATGGGGTAAACTTTTTCACTCTAAAAGTCAACAAGTTATTATATAAACTATATAAAATCCTTAGAAATCGAAATATTTCATAAAATATTGTATAGATGACATTTTAAGAATTGGTAAGATTCGCCAAGATTTATACACTTTCAAAAAAGTATGGATCCTTAAAATTTATCAAAGTTATTTTCATGAAATAAGAATGCCTCACTAGGCCCTGCTTCTACAACATACAATATGCTACTTGTTTTCTCTATATATTTCCTCTTATACTTCCTTTCTTGTTAATCCCTTAATGATAACACATTATACTATATAGTGTGGGGCATTACTCCCTATATTGCGGTGCATTACATATTATTTATGTAGGCTTGGTTCTATTAGTGGGTCTATTAGTTGTTATTGTACACCTTTATCTCTTATATATAGGAAAGAGATATTCTCATTTTAGTCATCATAGTATCTTATCTTGTCTTGTGTACTGAGTACATTGTGTGAGGTTCTACTCTCAATGAGGATTGATATTTATCTTTGTTATTCATTTTTAAGGCATGGATTACTCTATTATTGTCTATTTATGCTATTTTTATGCTATATCTGGGACTTGGTTGCATAAAATTTGGTATCATAGCTCTTTCCTCGGGATTGGCTTTTGCAAAATTATTCATCTTGGAAATTTCACTACAAAATGTTTTTACAAGGATTTAGTTATCAAGGTTAAAAAACCACTTCCAAAACAGGCCAAAATATCTCCAGTACAAAATTTTGATCCTGATCCATTACAGTTTCAAAGATAATTACAGAGGAATCTAGGGTTTTTTACTAGTCCTACAGCTAGTCTAAAGCATGTGTTCTTGGGAAAAAGGTCATATCAATTTCATCCAAGATCCAAATTGAGTGAGACTAGTTGCAATTGAAATAAGACAGACTAGGGTATCTATGGTAGAAGTTTCAGCTACAGAATAAAAACAATGGACATGTGGCATACAATACAAGTGTGCTCTTTTGGATAGGCCAAAAATAAGAATCTTTGGTATATTTGCAATAACATTTTGTTGGCTCATCCAAATTAGGTCAGACCCATGGAATTGGAAAGAGGACAGATTAGCAAACCATAGGACAAAGTTTTAGACTCATAGGAGTCGAAAATCAAATTTTACCTCAGTTATAAGTTGGCCCTATAATAGTCTTCCAATCAGGGTTTAAAAAAGGTACGTCATTTTTCATTTGAATCGCTTTTAGTAGAAGGATATATTTGTGGTAAACCCTTGGGTGTGATATTTTTCAAAATACCACCAAAAGGAAGTGGAAAGAATCACACTCCACTAAAAATACTAGAGGATTCATCCCCGACATACAAGGAAATGGAAGACATTTCTTTTAGAGTGTCCAAGTTGGAAGAAATGATTAAAGGAAATGTGAAAATTGATGACTTTGCTAAATTGGAAAAGAAGATGGATACTAAAGAGGATATCAAATGGATGGCTAGTAAATAATATATTCAAGACTTGAAGGATTTTATGAAGGATAACAAACATAACTTTATTCCTCAATTATATACTCAAGAAGAGGACAAGGAGGAAAAAGATGACTAATTCCAGTCACGTCTGGAGAAAAATGAAAAAAAAAATAGAAGAAGTTGGAGTCCTCAAAAGTTGATGACTCACTAAAACTTCATGGGTTCAATTCAGGTCCAAGAAACTACTTTATCCCCAAAATTGACATGAGAAATTTTGATGGAAAGGATCCAATCACATGGATTTTTCATATGGATCAATTCTTTGATCTACACCGGGTGTCCACTATGCAAAAGGTGACTATTGCATCCTTGTATTTAGAACCTGATCAATTTGTATGGTACCAATGGCTTTGTGACTGTAAAAAGGAATCTATTATATATTGGTATATATTAACAAAAGAATTGATTGCATCATTATTATGGGGATATAAATAGAAATACCTTCTTCAATTAGTTGGTAAATCTCAAGCAAAAAGGTTCAGTTACAGAGCACATCAAGCAATTTCAACATCTAAGTCTTGGACTGAAGAATATTTCAAAAGATAATTTGTTAGATATCTTTATTGGAACCTTGATAGATAAGATTCAACATGAGGTTCGTCTCTTTGAACCATCATCACTAGAGAAGGCTTTCATGATGGCAAGGAAGGTTGAAAATAAAAAATATGGCTATGACTACTGGAAAGGACTTATCCAACACATATAGAGAAAATAATGTTCCTTTTTCTAAGCCACCACAAAGGTTGACACCCCAACAACTAGATGAAAGAAGATAAAAAGGATTATGCTTTGATTGTGACAACAAGTATAGTAAGGTACATAATTGCAACAAGAAGAAATTATTCTACATAGATTGTGAAGAGGAAGAACCAAAAGACGAGGAAACATCTTAAGAAGAGGTGACTTCAGAAGAAATAGAAGAGGCTACTTTAGAATAAATTACTCCCACCATATCTTGTCAAGAATTGGCTAGAATTAGCACTCCTCAAACTCTCAATATAGAAGGATACATCCAAAAGAAGAAGGTAACAGTGTTGATTGATTCTGGTAGTACTCATAATTTCATTCACTGTAAATTAGCCAAAGCTCTTAATTGCTTTGTTTATCCAGCACCAGAGTTTCAAGTAATGATTGTAGATGGAGGAACTATAAATTTCTCATGAAAATTCTATAATATCAATCTGGATATGGGGGAATATGTATTGAATAGTCCAATGATTTCTATCCCAATGGGGGTGTTGATGTTGTCTTAGGTGTCCAATGGTTACAATCATTGGGAACAATGGATTTTAATTTTCAAAAACTTTTCATGAAATTTTCATGGGAAGGTTAAGAATATGAGTTAAATGGTATCATAGGAAAACCAAGCAAGGTGATAAGCTCTAATGGTATGACAAAGTTGTTAAAAAAGAGACATCAAGGTGTAATTGCACAATTATTCTCATTATATGTTCAAGCCTCAAAGTTCCATATCTTCCTAGATCTCCAAAGGGTCATTAATAATCATTCCAAGGTATTTGAATATATTCCCAAAGGTATTCCACCTATTCATGACTTTGATCATCCTATCCACTTAATTACAGGAAGTGTTCCTCCTAATATCGTACCTTACAGATATTCCTATATCCAAAAGAGTGAAATTCAGTGTATGGTGGCTGAAATGTTAGAGGCTAGCATAATTACGCCTAGCCAAAGTTCTTTCTCTGCACCAGTGGTAATGGTACATAAGCCATATGTATCATGGTGTATGTGTCCTGATTATAGAGATCTCAACAAGATCACTATTAAAGATAAGTTTCCCATTCCTATCATTGAAGAATTGTTAGGAGAATTGCATGGAGTAGTTGTATTTACAAAGTTGGATCTTCGTTACAGGTATCATCAGATTCGAATGAAGGATGAAGGCATCCCCAAAAATATTAGGATTATTAATCCTTCCTTATCCAATTTGGTCATATATCTGAATCAAGAGTCATGTCTAAATTGGGAGTCCATCTAGTCTATTTTTAGTCACTAGCACCATTGGGTCCACTTGGCCTAATTGGGGCACATGTTTCAGTGACTAAAGTGTGGGGAACACTAATTGAGGCCTACTTCCACTGATTGCACTTACATGCATCAGTTTAGGATCCTCCTAGACTAACCCCTATAATTTAGGAGCCACTAGGAGTGTCAAAACCAACCAAGGTCAGTTTAGTTCAGTTGGTGACTAGTCAAGCTAAGTTAGGAGTCAGTTACATTAAGTTATAGTCCTCTACATTCAGTTAGCGCTAGGTTTGCATGGCTGCACTCAGGAGGGGCGCATTTCTCACCTACCACAACTAGTTAGCCTTAGTCAACATTGAATGTAACACTTGAGTTGTGTTTTAGAACTCTGATGAACTCTGGTTATGGTGTAGACAAGGCCAGTTAACTATTGAGTCCTTTGATAGTGATTTAGACAAGGTCTTAGTTACCTAAATTCAAGTAGAGTCTAATCAATTCAAATTTCCTCATGTGGATTCGAATTGCATGTGGCTATTAAATCCATTGTACTTCATTGTAATTATTATCTAATTACATTTTTATTAATGAAAGCATTCACAACTGCAAGCCATTTTTGCATTGTTTCAATCTTCAATTGTTGGGTAAGTTGTGTGATCTATCTTGTGAGTTGTGTTCTTGTCCACAAATCTATGTGCTCAATTTAATATGGTATCAGAGCCTCGGTGGATAAGACACCTCTCCTCATCAGATTACCAGCTGGATCATTTTTTTTAGCAAAGTTGCTCCTTCCAGTACTGCACCAGAAGTGAAGAATTTACCACTTAATATCCCAAGTTAGGAAATTGTTGATCAATCTTTCTTGATCAACTATGCTGGGTGTGAAGGAAATTCCAAAAGTGCGGACTAACGACCTTATTTTGTATGCTTGATTGTGTGACAGGTTATCAACTCTTCTTACAGCATTCACTACAAGTAGCCCTTTCTTCTCACTGCATTCGCTACATCAGCTCAGTCCTTCTTACTGCATTCAAAATGGTTCATCTAGTAGATCCTCTCACTCCCTTCAACTATCACCAGTGGAAGGAAGACATGGTGGTAATGCTCCACACCAAGTAGCTCTTTGGACTCATAGAAAGAAATAGAGGCAGTGCTAGTTTTAGATCATGACAAAGAAAAGTACTTGAACGGGCTTGATGAAGCCCATGGACACTTGTTCTCCTCAGTTTCTTGAGATCTTTTATTCCACATCCAAGGATTGAAGACTCCTAAGGTGATTTGGGAAAATCTTGCCTCCTTATTTGATAAGCAGGATGAGATGAGGATCCATCAGCTAGAAAATGATCTGATCACTCTTAATCCATCCAACTTTGAATCACTGAATGAGTTCTTTGCAAAGTTCAAGAACCTGATATATTAGTTGAAGCAATGCAAAGTGGAGAAGGATGAATATCAGCTCATCCTTTCCATTCTGACAAAGCTCAATGCAGACTACTGAGTCTGTGTATCCACCTTCCAAACAGTAAGGATCACTACTCCAAATTAGAAGATTCCCACTCTTAATTCCTTCATCCAATCTCTCATTTCTGAGAATGATAAATTGATCCAAATGGGGATCATTCCGATCTTCCAAAGATCAAGCTCTAGTTGCAAGAGGAGATAAGGTAGTGAATGACAAAGGGAAGAAAAGAGATGAGTCTCCAGTGAAGAAATAGCAGTCAAAAGAGCCTTCAGGTTCAAATATAAGCAAGAAGAATGGCAAAGGCAAGGTCCTCTGCTCTTACTGGGGAAGGGGATTTCATTCAGAAAGATCCTGTATGAGAAGACAACTTAATGAAATAGCTCTTATTTTGAAGAAACGTAACATTTTTGCACCATTTTTGTACCTGCTAGCACACAGAAGGATGACTCTAAAGAAGAAGATGAAGAATACCAAAGGAAAGGCCATGCACCGAAGGCTTGCTACACATCAGCACATGTCTTCCTCATTGATTTTGGAGCTTCCAACCATATGGATACATCCAAAGAATCATTCTCTTATTTTTAGTCCTTTGATGGTCCTAGTATTCAGATGGGCAATAACAGTAAATTCAAAAAAAAAGGGAAGGGATCTGTCAAGCTTGAACATGGAAGGTTCAAAGATGTGTTATTTGTTCCCTCCCTAGCTTCAAACTTGTTATCTGTCTATCAGATGACCCATACTGGATCTCCAAAGTGAGTGATATTTGGTCCTAACTCAGTGGAGATCATAGATATCTCTACTGGGAGCATCATAGCGAAGGGTGTTGCAAATCATGCTTCAAAAGCATATGAGTTCTCACATTTCATGCCTACTTCAGAACTAGTACACTCTCAATAGCCACTTGCAAGGGAAGGTAAAATCATTGCATATACTTCTTTTGTCGCTTCTACTAGTATTGCAAATCCATCTTTATTAGTTTATGAGATTGAGATTCAAGGTGACTTAGATCTATATTCAGTCCCTACTTCCAAAATGGAAGGTAGGAAGATGACTGTAAACTCACTTGACACTCAGAAAGGAAAGACCCTTGCACTATGCCATGCAATCTTACCTCCTTTAGAGATATGCACTAGACTCCCTGTAAGATGATATATGGCAAGGGCTCAGTCTCACTACATTCAAAAGAATGGACATGATCATACACCTCTTCATCTAGCAAGAGACAAAGTTTACATTCCTCCTTCCTTCCATCATCATTTTTGGAGAAGAAGGAAAAGTCTACATGCCAGGCCCCAGAATACCTGTGCACAGCAAACCATGCATGCTGCTTCGCTACCTCACATAGATGAAGATTGCAGCAACATATTTTCAAGTTTTTAAAACTTGAGACCTGATTCTACCTGCTTAGATAGAGGGGGGGATTTTTTCCATGTGATTTTTTCCCCAGCTCCTTGTATTAAGCAGTTACTTTATTTTACTTGATGTAATGGGTGACCTATGGTCTTAGTTATCAGGGCCCACAGATTGTCCAAGTTAGCATTCAGGGGGGGTGTTAGGATTATTAATCCTTCCTTGTCCAATTTGGTCATATGTCTAAATCAGGAGTCATGTCTAAATCGGGAGTCTATCCAGTCTATTTTTAGTCACTAGCACCATTGGGTCCACTTGGCCTAATTGGGGCACATTATTCAATTACTAAAGTGTGGGGAACACTAATTGAGGCCTATTTTCACTAATTGCACTTACATGCATCAGTTTAGGAGCCACTGGGAGTGCTGAAACCAACCAAGGTTAGTTCAGTTCAGTTGGTGACTAGTCAAGCTAAGTTAGGAGTTAGTTACATTCAGTTCTAGTCCTCTACATTCAGTTAGCGCTAGGTTTGCATGGCTGCACTTAGGAGGGGTGCATTTCTCACCTATCACAATCACTTAGCCTTAGTCAACATTGAATGTAACACTTGATTTGTGTTTTAGAACTCTGATGAACTCCAGTTATGGTTTAGACAAGGTCAATTAACTATTGAGTCCTCCGATAGTGATTTAGACAAGGTATTAGTTACCTACAGTCAAGTAGAGTCTAACAAATTCGAATTTCCTCATGTGGATTCAAATTACATGTGTCTATTAAAGCCATTGTACTTCATTGTAATTATTATCTAATTACCTTTTTATTAATGAAAGCATTCACAGCTACAAGCCATTTTTGCACTGTTTCATTCTTCAATTGCTAAGTAAATTGTGTGATCTATCTTGTGAGTTGTGTGTTTGTCCACGGATCTATGTGCTCAATTTAATAAAAACAATATTCAGAAATCATGAAGGTCACTATGAATTTTTGGTCATGCCATTTGGTATAATAAATGCACCTTCCACATTTCAAGGTTTGATGAATTATAATTCCAAGCCTTTCCTTAGAAATTTTTTGTGGGTGTTCTTTGATGATATACTAATCTATAGCAAGTCTTGGGAAGAACATGTTCAACATGTTGACATGGTACTACAACTACTAAAGGAGAAATAATTGTATGCAAAACCCTCAAAATTCTTATTTGGGATAAAGGAGGTAGAGTATTTGGGTCATATTGTATCTCATGAAGGTGTCAAGAGAGACCCTAAAAAATTTAAATCCATGATGGACTGGCCAATTCCCAAAAAATTGAAGAATATTCGAGGATTCTTAGGTCTGACATGATACTGCCACAAGTTTGTTCGGAACAATGGAAGAATAACATCTCCTATAACATCGTTAGTGAAGAAAGATGCATTTTATTGGACTCCATCGGAAACTCAAGCCTTTCAACAACTCAAAGAGGCCATGTGTAAAGCTCCTCTTTTGGTGACACCAGACTTCACAAAAACATTTATTGTGGAATGGGATGCTTTAGGAAATGGAATTGGAATTGTACTAATGCAAGAAGGACACCCTCTTTCCTTCACAAGTCATCCAATCAAGGGAAAGAACTTTAAAAATCCCATTATTGAGAAGGAAATGTTGGAAATACTACATGCCTTGAAGCAATGGATCCCCTACCTTATATGAAGACATTTCAAGTTTAAAATTGATCATGATAGCCTTAAATACTTCTTGGAACAAAGGATATCTTCAGAAGAGCAACAAAAATGGGTAACAAAGACGATGGGATATGACTTTGAAATTATCTACAAAAAGGGGAAGCAAAATCTTGTCGCAGATGCACTCTCCAGGAAATATGAGGATGTTGAAGGATTACTCTATGTTATTTTAATCATCTAACCAGATTGGATAGCCGAAGTAATGGACGAATGGAAAAATGACGAAAAAATATGGACATTTATTCAAAAGTTGCAACAGGATCCCAGTGCCTCTAATACATTTAGGTGGAAAGGAGACTTGCTATGGTATAAGGATCGCTTATATCTTGGTAAGAGTTCCCAGCTCAAGCAAAAGGTACTTTCTGAATTCCACTCTTAACTGATAGGAGGGAGCTTGGGTTTCTTAAAAACCTACCATAGGGTAAAGAAATATTTTTTAGGGGATGGTCTTAAAACTAACGTTCAAAATTTTGTGACGGAATGTTTGGTTTTCCAACAAAATAAAGTGGAAACAATTAAGACCCCTGGTCTCCTACAACCACTTTCAATTCCAAGCCAAAGGTGGATAGATGTCTCAATGGATTTTATCACAAGTTTGCCAAAGTATGAAGGAAACAAGGTCATCATGGTGGTTGTTGACATACTTACTAAATATGCACTCTTCTGTGCACTATCTCACCCCTTCAAAGTAAGCACAGTCACAAATTATTTTATGGAGACAATACAAAAACTACATGGTACTCCAAATATCATAGTAAGTGTCAGGGATCCCATTTTCACTGGAAATTTTTGGACCGAATTATTTTCTTGTTTGGGTACTCAACCGGCTCATAGCTCATCTTATCACCCTCAATATGATGGACAAATAGATATAGTAAGCAAATGTTTAGAAGGGCATCTTCGATGTTTTGCAGCTGATAAACAAATAGAATGGTTCAAGTGGTTACCCTTGGTAGAATGGTAGTATAACACTTCCTTCCAAACATCATAAAAATGACCCCATTTATGGCACTTTATGGCTATCATGCACCATCCATCACATATTCACTAAGAAACTCCTCTAAGGTTCAAGCAGTGTAATACCACATCGATCATCAACAACAAGTTCTTCAACTCTTAAAGGGAAACCTGAATCTAGCACAAAATCGAATGAAACAACAATAATATCAACACCATAGTGAACGAAGATTTAATGTGGGGGATTGGGTGTTTTTAAGACTACAACCATACAAACAAATGTCCCTAGAGAACATCAAGAAGGATAATGAATTATCACCTAAATACTATGGTCCCTACAAGGTGTTACAAAAGATTTGTAGTATGGCCTACAAATTGTAACTACCTGCATCTTCACAAGTCCATCCAGTTTTCCATGTTTCCTATTTAAAGAAGGTAATCAGTGACAAGCTACCAGTTCAAACGATATTACTAGAACTTGATGAGGAAGTCAAAAATTATCTTGGAGCCTAAATAAATTAATGAAATATGAACTAGACAAATTTGAAATCGATCAATTTCAGAGTATCTCATTAAATGGAATAACTTACCCGCGGAAGATTCAACATGGGAAGTTTAGTCCTTTATACAGTAGCATCCATAACTACTTCAGCGTTGAGAAAAACACTTTTTGAAGGGGTATTGCTAGAAATGCTCACCTCCTACGAACAAGAGTTGTTTTCCTAGTTTGAAATCCTTCACAACTAGAACAAATGAGTTACAACAATGAATAGTACTTTCCCTAAGATAGGTATATGTTTGGAATGAAACTTTTATTTGTTACACAGTGTAGTTCTACAGCCTTCAAGACTACTAGATCTCCATAGTTTACCTAAAAAAACACATCACAAATCACACAAGATCAAAAGTACCAAATACAATCTACTATCTCATATCAATGACTAAGGAATTTGATAATAAAACCAGTGATTAGAAAACAATAGGAATTATGGGAAAGGAAATTTTTTTGCATCAATAAAAATAATAGAGATATTACAACTAATATGACTTAGTGTTGAAATGTCTCCACTCAAGCAAAGTATTGCCTCCAAAGCTTCAACTTGTCTTCCTAATGCTCACCCTCCTTGGCTAGATTTGGCCAGAAATTTGGTGTTGTGGCATAAATTTCCTTCCCTTACCCATGGGGGGTGAGGCACTTCTTATAGACCTTGGGAGGATAGAAATGGTTGATATTCTCATGGGTGAGGTGGAAGGGAGATGCTAGAAGGATGGATCTCGAGCCCAGGTGGTCCAAGAGTGTAGGGATGAGGGTGCCACAAAGTTGATATTCGAGAAGCTTCATGAATCTTATCCTTTTCCTTTTAAAATTCAACCAATGCTCTTTTTCTATTGAGATAGAGAGTTACCAAGGCAACACTGCCTATTGCTCAAAGGAATAAGATGGTGGGACCGCTTTTGAAATCATGAGTCCTTGCCAATGTCTAACTTCACATTTTGAGGATTTGAGGCATATTTTGATGTTTTGGTTCTCATTACATGGTCATGACAAGAAATTTGTGTAACAGAATGCCCTCGAAAGCATGAGGCTAGAGGAATAGGATAGGTGAAAGATTTGTAAGAACAAGTTATCACTTCAAGGCAAGAATTCACTTATTGGAGATATTCGTCAACCTGGATTTTCTACCATGCATAAATACTTTGACTCATAGCCAAATGAATCCTCATCATGGCTACAGACCAATACAAGGAAGATCCATGTGAGGTATGACTAATTATGGCTACTAGAATACAACGTAGATCCATGCGAAGAAGACTCAAACTTGAACATAGCTACCAAACATACAATGTAGATCTATGTCATAATGGACACAAATTTGAGCACATCCATGACCATACAAATGTGGATCCATGTTAGGACTCATACAAATACTCCATCGCAACCTGGGAAAAGCAATGAGTGCTTAACAAATACCCAGGGTCTTCATTTCATCTTCAACAATGTACGATTATATCCATGTGATTTCAATGTCTTGATGTCAAATATGGTAGAAACCACTTGATTATCAGTCAATGATGAGAACCATTAACAAGCACGAGGGATATCACCATTGATTTCGATGATTACCAAGGTGCCCTATTACAATATCCTAAGTGTGAGTAGATGACCTGATGTAGAATACTCAGTTGAATCTTTTAATCAAAGGTTAATGATGTAAACCTACATCGAAAGCGAGAGGATCTTTCATTAATGCATAAAAATCTCAAGGTACTACTTTGTTTCTAAGACTAATTCCTAGGTGATGAGATGAAGTCGATGGGAACAGTCTCGTCGAAGGAGGGCCATGATGAATCCCACATCATCGACATGAAACTTGGAACAAGGTTCTGGAATTTAAGTATAATGTAACCATGGGACTGACTGAAAAGTAACTAACACAAAGGTTGTTTTGACTTATAGGTGTAAAATCTCAAGAAAAATTCTCTTTTGAACATAAGGCGACACGACCAAATACTTGGCAACATTTACTTGACCAGGCGGATACCAAGACATAATCGGATGATGCATTCTTTGAAAGACTCAAAGGAGTGACATGATTCGTGAAAATGGATCGACTTGGAGACAAGCTGAATACCCAATTGAATCAATGAAATGCAGACAAGTTCCATGTTCAAAAGTGATTGACAACTATCATTATTGAAAAGGAAATATAGTTCCCTTCCCTTACTTTCCCCATCATGATCGATGAGTGCCTCTTTTCATTTTTACGAGTTTAAAGAGGGTAACAAACACTCTTTGTAGCTTATCATAGGATACGTCCATTCTCATATGTTTCACAAACCTAAGAAAGGAGGGGTTTGTTCCAAAAAAAGAGTCTCTTATTGTTTAATTTAATGATTCCATTGAAAGTTAACTCGGTATCATTCATGTTTAGAGAGTCTAAACAAAGACAACAAGAGACTGCAAAAGGTCCTTTTTCATATAATTTAGTCCCTAGGGCCCAAAAAAAGTATAAAATAATTCCCAAGAGAACTCTTCTAGCTGAGATCAACTAGAGTGTTCATTTTTTGTAAATAGATCTAATCGGTCCAAAAAAGAGATAACCTACCACCAACTAGGCAATCATTCAAATACTTTTACAAGCATGAATGTATCAAGTTCGCTTGGTGATCTTTTCACATTTAAGGAGTCCAAAAAGAGCTTAAAAAAACTCCATTAGGGTTTCTTTTTGCGATAAAGGAGTTTAACGAGTCTGAAAAGAAACAAAATTTGACTCAGAAATTTGGTACTAGGTGTAAAGAGCACAACCAAAATTTTGAAATTAGTGCTCAAGGACTTTTTTGTTTGCATAAGTACGAAAAAGTCAAAAACAAACTCTTCCATAGCCAAAAACTTTCAATTCATGTCCCTACAAACCTTTGAAATGACTATTAGACCTCCAAAAGATTCAAAAAATAAGCTTTTAAAGACTATTAAGGGTAATTATTAATAAAATAATTAAAATCTTTGAAAATATATATTAAAGACCCAAAATAATTCCTATAAAAACTAGTGAATAGTGAAAAAACTTACCATTTTCACTTTTTACCAATTGGAGAGCCATTTGGAGTTATTTGGGTGCAATCTTCAGGCGTGGATTTTGGAGTCATCGGCCAACCATTTTTTGATCCGTCATATCTAGGTAAGAGCTAAAGTCATTCCTCACATTTTTATGGTTTTATTTTTTCATTCCATGCATTTTTTAAGGGTTTCGAAGTTTTTAGCCAAGGGTAAAAAATGCCCGTAGGGTAATGCACCTTATCCTTTCGGGAAAGGCGATGCCTTAGCGACACTATGTTGCTCATGCTGAAATATTTGGTGCCACCTCTCTATATTAAAGGAATAGGAGCGGTGCTGCAAACTAACCTAAAACACGCAAGAGCCACACCAAAATAATGATTTTTAAGTATTTTGAATGGTTGACTTTGTGTTCTAATACTTCAAATTGTCTTTTTTTGGAAAATTACTTTTGTGAATATGGTTGTCTAGAAATAAAGGAAACATGAACTTGATGATGCTAGGGATGGGGATGATCCTAGTGCTATGGCCTCTCTACGGGGATGTGGACTCTTGAAATTTTTCAATGTTCCTAGCATGAGATCCCATGAGAGATTGTTGGAGTATATCCTGATAATGTGGAACCCAGAACAAAAATATTTCTAAGTGGGGTATCGTATTATCATTGTGGAAGTAAAATATATCTACTTCCTTACTAAGTTGTCCAGGCACAGGGCGGCTATATCATTAACAAGTCCTCGGGGAGGAGATGTTACCACACAGGAGCCCATAGACCGTCATTGCTTTCCAGGTACTCAAATGTCAGGAAAGAAAATTCATATCAAAGAAGTAATGGATATTACTCTTTGCACAGTTCTTTTTACTATGCAGTGAGTTTTAGGGATCCAAGGGGCTCATCAGGATTCTCAAGCACATATGCTCTATGCTTGGGAGGCTATGGCACCCATAGTATTCAATGAGGCAGAGGCTCTACTAAGTACTTTCAAAGAACAATTGACCAAGTGTTGACAGGTTGAGCTAAAGCAATTCAGCTATGGTACTATCTTAGCATCCTTCTTCTTTGAGTAGGTACCTCATCTAAGGTCGTGAGTAGCTTTCATTGAGTGAAGAGCACAAGACCCTCGCATTTTTCATGTTATATTTTTATCATTTAATTTATATGATATTAGGATCTTATCTAAGAGAATAACATGCACAATAATAAACACAAGAGACAAGAGACACAAAGAATTTTCCTCGGGGAAGCCATAAAGGGGAAAACCCCACAATTTCCTCAGAGATAGAATGAGCACCAATGGTAGCAGTAAAACCCAAAAACATAAAGATGATCTCCAACAGCTTGTTCTCTCTCTCTCTCACTCATGCGCCCGAGTGAGTGAGTGTGTGTGTGATAAATAGAGAGGCTCACTCTTTATTTATATTCTTTCATTCACTTAATGTCCACTTCAACATGTCGGCCCCACTTAACAATTACTTACCAGGGCCAAAATATCTATGAGAGTCTAATAACATAGTGCCCCACAACTGTGGGGACTATTTCTCTGACTTACAATGGAGGGTTAATCTCAATGAATTTACATGACTTATTTACATTATTGATTCTCCCGATAGGAACATCAGAGTATGAAATCACTCAATTACATTACATATACTTCCTAGAATAAAAATCAGGGTACAATACATAAGATATACAAGTGAATACATTTCAAAGTTACAAATACATCAACACTCCCTATTAACTAGGAAGGTATTCTCTCGACACAATTTATCTGCACAAGTCTTCTTCTTTGTGTCATCTAGATCAACATCAAGTCATCTTTATCTTCAAGTCATTTTCATCTTCAAGTCATCTTCATTGTCAAGTAATCTTCATCAATTCTAGATCATCACTGGATCTGGATCATCATTGAGTTTGGATCATCACTTAATATGAAGCATCACTAGATCATCATCAAGTCTGGATCATCACTGGATCATCATTATCATCACTGCTTCCTCTATCTCAATCAAATGGTGCTATGTATTCTTTCTTCTCGTCACAGAAAGTTCTACAAAACCAGCCCTTTTTCATGTTGGTTGTAGGCCTAGCCTCCATGTAGGTCTTCATCTTCTTCAGCACTTATATCTGACCATGGGAGGAACACATCCAAGAATAATGTCAGAAAGGAACGCCCAGCACTTACATCTGACCATGGTAGGAACAAATCCACCACCATGTCTGAAAGGCATGCCCAACACTCACATCTAACCATGGGAGGAACACATCCAAGAACCATGTCAGAAAGTCCCAACACTTACATCCAACCATGGGAGGAACACATCCAAGAACCATGTCAGAAAGGCCCAACACTTAAATCTGACCATGGGAGGATCACATCCAAGAACCATGTCATAAAATCCCATCACTTACATTCACCAACATGATAGGAAACACCTACTATCATATGTGAAAAGGCCCATCAATTACAACCATCAACATGATAGGACACACCTACTATCATATGTGGAAGGGCCCAACACTTACAACCATCAGCATGATAGGACACACCTACTATCATCTATGGAAGGGCCCATCACTTACAACCATTAGCATGATAGGATAGAACTACTACCATCCATGGAAGGGATTTGCACTTACAACTGATCATGTGGGAGCCAATCCCACAGTCATATCAGAATGGCTCTCATCTCTAATCTGAGTATTTTGGGTAACTGACCAGGTGCCTCCATTCTCCCAGAGAATGGCCTCTTAGCACTAAGCTGAGTATTCTTGGTAACTGACCAGGTGCCTCCATTCTCCCAAAGAATGACCTCTCAGCACTAAGCTGATTATTCCTGGTAACTGACGAGGTGCCTCCATTCTCCCATAGAATGGCCTCTCAACACTAAGCTGAGTATTCCTGGTAGCTAACCAGGTGCCTCCATTCTCCCAGAGAATGGCCTTTAACACTTATATCTAATCATGTGGGAACACATCCCTCAATCACATCAGAATGGCTCTGCACTGATCATGTGGTAACACAACCCACAATCACATCAAAGCATCTGTGCACTTATATCTGACCATGTGAACCTCAGGCTTCCACCATGTCAGAAGGGTGACAACACTTACATCTGACCATGGAAGGAACCAATCCTCTCACCATTTCAGAAGGGCTCATGGACTCATCACTTCCCCTTGGAAGGAACCTCGATCTAGAGAACACCAAGCTTCTCCCTGAAGTACTCAAACTTCACTTTGGCCATTTCTAGCATAGAATCACATTAGGGATGATTATGGCCAAGGATAACCTGCGATCTTCACCAGGACCTATTACATCTGAGGACAACCTACAGGACTGATTACATCTAAGCAACCTACGAGCTTTGCTGAGATTTATGCTCAGACAACCTGTCTCAATGACTATGCTAGAACTCTCTCTTTCAAGAGATCTCTATCTGGATCACTGCTCCTCTCTGCATCATACAAAAAATCCAAGTCAGATCAACCAAATCAAATAGTAGTTTTCAAAGGAAACATACTACCTCCCAAATATAAAGTGGCAACATATTTTGCCTCGGCTTTACTCAATGCCACACAAGACTACTTCCTGTTACACCAAGAAGTGCTCTTCCTATCAATGGCACTGCCTACCCAATCCAAATCCACATAACCCTCCAAGTTAATGTTCTGATTCACCTCATACTTGAGCTCATATTCAACTGTACCCTTCAAGTACCTTACTACATGCTTTGCAACCATCAGGTGAACATGTCTCAATGTGTTCACAGCAAAGCAAATATTTGGTCTTGTATTCATCAGGTACATCAAGGAACAACTCATCTGACGATACATCACGGCATCAACCAACTCTGATGAAGAAACACTTAGTAGCTTCAGGTTCAATTCCATAGGTGTGGTTATGGCCATGTAGTCCATCATCTTGAACCTCTTCAGAATCTCTACTGCATACTTCCCTTGTCCCCACCTCCATGCCTAGAAAGTAGTGCACCATATCCAAATCCTTCATCTCAAACTTGGCAGTAAGTCTCCTTCTTGCAACTTTAATGAGTTCCTCTTTTCTGTCAGGAACAAGTCATTGACATATAATAGGAGCATCATTGTTCTTCCTCCTTCAACCTTGAAGTAAAGGCTGGAATCCGCTTTACTCTCAGTAAATCCTAGATCCATCAGTAAGCTATCCATCCTGTCGTACTATGTCTAACCTCAGGATCTTCTGTAGTCACTCCCTCTAAAGCAGAATATCATTTTCCCTCTACCTGTACTGGACTAACAAGTAGCTTCCTCTGCTACTATTATTCTATGTATCCATCTAGTGTCACTGGATACCAAGATCCTCTATCTTGAACTTTTCAAAATTTCTTCTCGCACCCATCTGTGAGCTTGTCATCCTTTATAGGCTTTCATCTTCAACCTTGTAGCAAAGGTTAAGATATTCATTACTCTAGGTGATATTCAATATCCTCATGTATGTGTTATCCCATGGGTTCCTTCTGAGCTCGTACAAGGCCTTCTTTTATTTTCACACATGATTTTGCCTGTCATGTGTATTTCTAGTTGCTGCAAATGTCTCTTCATAGTCTATGCCTCGTGCCACAAATATTGCCTTGTATCCCACTATGTTTCCATCTACTGCATGATGGAACTATGAACTTCCCTTTAGGTCTTGATACTACATCCTAGACATCATTCTTCATTTTGGATTATTAGAGTGAATCTTGAACAGTCGTCACTTTTTCTTCAGAACAAGTCTCATCCTTCTTTTCTTGTAGACAATTGTACGCGATCTTTCCTACAAGTCAAATGCATCAGTTGTATGATTAGAAACATTTCATAATGCATATTCATAATGGTAAATTCTTATGCATAAAGATATAATCATGCAACTATTTTATCCAATACAACATTCATCCATATCTCACAGAAACTTTCTAGATGCCTTCCATCTCTACCAGGACAACATTGAGATTGTCCACTAATCCAATATGTCAGCAAAGAAGTTTCATTGTAGATAAGTAGCAATAGAGAGTTGTATAGCACCATGAGCTACTTACCCATCACATGCATATTAGTAGTATACTATCATTAATGCAAACATTCTATCATGCATAACACATCAACTGAATATAAACAAATGCATAACAAAATAATATCATGAAATGACAATGAAATACTTATATTTATTTGTTTCATGGGTAGACTCCTTCTTGAGCCTTCTGCTTCATCATATTCTTCATTCATGACATCATCATTTCTTATCCAAATTCTCAATATGGATAAGAGGCTATTCAAGAATTGATTCCTTCATATCACTTGGGGGATCTTCTTTGAATCGTGAGAGCTTGATCTTCAGTTGCTCCCATTTCCTCTTATTATGAGTCGAGCTTCTTCTTGTGTGTGCTCTTCCCAAAGTCTGTTGAAATTAATCACTTCCTTCTGGAAAACATTCCTTGAATGAATCAGCAATGATCTTCTTGGCCTTGACCAAGTTCTTCTTGTGTAAGGCTTTAGCCTCATATCCCTCTGGAACTGGAACCTCACTACTTATGTAGGTGTCCAATTCATTTTCTTCAAGAACGAGTGAGATCCAATAATTCCATGTTTGGAAGTTGTCAGTTTTACTAATATTTTCATCAAGCTAGTGTGATTAGACATTTTGAAATAAGAAATTCAAATTTAAATAACAAAATATTAGATCTTACCAATTTGAGGTGTTCATCCTAGTTCCAGAGCTAGCTGATCTAGGGTTTGTCAGAGAAACCCTAATTTTAAAAACTTGGAATATTTTAGATATGATAGGATAGAAATATAGACCTCTTCAATGTGAGCTGTCTAATGTACTCCTTTTCTGAAAACAGTGGAGGGAAGCTCCCTGAATAGGAAGCCCTAGTTTACCAATTTCTTCTACATAAATTCTTGATACTATTTCTATGGTAGCTCCAAAATTACTACTCCTCTATGTCTGAAATTTCCTACTGAGGTAGCCTCATCTATCCTTGTTCCAATGCCATAGGTTTCATCAGAATTAGTTTCATCAATTGGGACTTATGAGCATTTTCCCAAGGTGACCTGTTTCAGTACTGTTCAACAAAGCGAAGTTGTACGGAATTCCACGTGTCAATGTTTCATCTTCGGGGTCTGAAACTTTTACCATAGAAATTAAAGTCTGTGACCTTTTCTGTAACATCTTTAAAAATTTAATTTGGACCTTCATATCCCAAGAGATAGCAATTCTCCCTAGGTTTCCTATTTGGGGAGGAATCTTGGGAGAGGCTGGAACCCTAACTTGGAGGAATCATATCTCCAAGAATATAGAAATTATGAGGCTGAAACTTGGACACAATGTACATCAGGAATTTACCTTTGGCCTATGAAATATTTGGCTTATCAGAATTCTCTAATCTCGAGATATAGAGAATCTACCAAAACTTATCAGTTTCAGTATTTTAGGGTTTTTCAGGGCCAACGTCAAACTAGGGTTTGAATTTCCCAGAGTTTCACCCAACCAAAAATATCCACCCAGGTCTCTAAAGTTTTATTTTGATGAGGAGAGAAATAATGTTCCAGGCTCACTCAAAAATTCCTCTTCTGTAAAATCCCTAATTTCCTGTACCAAAAACTGAAAATGCCCAGAATCAAATTCTGCTTCGACAAAAAGATGCACCCTTCAATGGAGAGTTAGCCTAGCCTTCTTTTGCTGATGGATTGTGGAGAGAGACCCAAAAAGTAAGAATACCTAGCTTCTATAGCTGCACAATGTCTTCTTCTCAGGTTAGCTCTGATACCATGCTATATTTTTATCATTTAAGCAATATGATCTTAGGATCTTATCTGAGAGAATAACATGCACAATAATAAACACAAGAGACAAGAGACACAAATAATTTTCCTTGGGGACCATAAAGGAGAAAACCTCGCAACTTCCTTAGATATAGAATGAGCACCAATGGCATTAGTAAAACCTGAAAACATAAATATGATCTCCAACAGCTTGTTCTCTCTCTCTCTCTTGAGAGAGCTTCTCCTCTCTCACTCATGCGCCCTAGTGAGTGAGTGAGTGTGTGATAAATAGAGAGGCTCACTCTCTATTTATGTTCTTTCATTCACTTAATGTCCACTTCAACATGTTGCACCCACTTAACAATTACTTACCAGGGACTACATTTCTATGAGAGTCTAATAACCCTAGTGCCCCACAACTTTGGGGACTCTGCCCTCCGATCAACAACGAGGGTTAACCTTGACACAATTGTGGGGACTATTGCCCCAAATTACAATAGAGGTTTAATATCAATGACTTTACATGACTTGTTTACATTATTGATTCTCTCGATAGGAACATCAGGGTATGACATGACTCAATTACATTACAGATACTTCCCAGAATAAACATCATGGTACAATACATAAGATATACAAGTGAATACATTCCAAAGTTACAAATACATCAACATTGCATTGGGTAGAGGTGATGGCCTGCCATGGTGGCGGTGGGTCTATATTCAATTATGGGAGTTCCTTCTTTCATTGTTTAGATGGCCAACTTCTTATGATCGAGGACTATGCATATGTTAGGATTGACTTCAGAGGATATCCAGACCTAGCCCTACCATCAGGTGCCCAATGGGGCTAGATTGGTAAGTAGAATACTAATATGTTGATTGTTTTTATATTTTATGTTTTATAATTTTTATGGATGTTAGCAAGACCTACTTTTTCATGCATATGTGGGAGATGCATGACCTAGGGGTTCCTCCCCCATTGACAAGCGAGAGAGGGCCTGCTTCATTCACATGGGATATGATGAGTTGACCGAGTTAGAGGAGAACCTCAACTAGTTGACTCTAGATATTCCAGACATTTCTATGGATGACCTCCCTAGGAGGTACTAGAGGCACACTACTGGAGTATCAGGTTGTTTTGGACGCTTGTTGCGGAGAGTAGCAAGAGCTATTATGTGCGATCATGAGCACCACTAGTTATCCCATGTGTTGTATACACTGAAATCTACCTAGCTTCAGGATTTTTGTTATTTTGTATATATGAAAGCCAATGTGCTTCAGTAGGGGTCTCGAGACCATATTTATTGTAAAACACTCTTTTATATATATATATATAGACTTATCTATTGGTGGCTTATGCGTATTCAATTGTGGAATGATATTTATATGAGTTTTTATGTCTTTTACTACTTATGTCTATTTACAATGAACTGTGTTTTTACTTATCAATTGTTATGTGTGAGAAATATACCAGTCCAATATGTAATTGGCTAATGAATATGTAATTGTGTTACAATACCTAGGTATATGCTGATAAGTAATAGTTTCAAATGACCTTTCTGACAAATGCACTTTTCGAAAAATATGAATAAGTGTGGGGTTTCTAATGATATACACATGATTTAAGTGAAAAACCACTAATTGAGAGTCCATCAAGACTACCAAATGATCAATGTCCTGAGATGCGGCCTCAGTTAAAAAACATATTACCATACGGTATTCGATGGTATTATTGGTGGTCAGGCCTAAGCATATCGCTCTTGAACTAACTAGGTCATGAGCTAGGGAATATAAAACCCAGACAGTTGAAGCAAGGTTCAGGGTATGACGACAAGCATGACCATCAACAAAACCATACAAATAGATTTGATCTGCATAATCAAAACATGGTATAAACAGTATTGACAACAACTCAAAACCATATTGAAATAACAAAACTACACAAGAAGTCAATCAATGTGCATATATACAAGTTACTACAACAAAACATATCTTTAAGAATAGTACCGTTTTAGGTACAATCCATTGCGAGGTTTCCCAAAAGGTATCCCATCATAACCAACAAGCTCATAGGACCCTTTTCTAAGATGTTACTGGAACCATACCACATGGATTCCAGCTTCCCTTTTTCAAGTTTGTCATGTTTCTGATCATAAGTCAGAACCATGTCTCCATTATTAAATACACAAGGTTGAAAGGATTTATCGTATTGAGCCTTAATGTGTCTTTTATGCTCCTCATTGGCCGAGGAAACGTCTCTTCTATTTTCATCAAGGTTTGTAAAATACAGAAAACACTCTACTTCGGTAGAAGTGTTTGGGAGAAGTTCAACTGTAATTTTGAGTGATGGAATCTCCCACTTAATAGGTAAGACAACTTCCAATCCATAAACCAATTGAAATGGTGTAAAACAGGTTTCTATTTTGACCAAATTTCTGTAGGCCCATAGCGAAGAAAAAAGAGTTAAAATGTCAATTGGATTTATGATCTCCAACCATCCTATGTAGCATAGTATTCAAGTCTTTTTTAATGGCTTCGAATTGGCCATTCGCTTGCAGATAATAAGGAGTTGATTTATCATGATGAAAAATCCAGCTTGGTACTCAAATCGTCCATCATCTGATTACAGAAATGGGATCCATGATCAGTGACTATGGCTTTTGGAACTCCAAACCTAGATATGACGTGATTAAAAGGAAAGAGAGCAACAGTATTACCATCCTCTTCATATGTAGGCATTGCCTCATCCCATTTTCTGAAATAATCCATGGCTACGATGATGTAACCATGCCCCCCGGATGAGGTAGGCTTACAATGCATGAAATCTATGCCCCATTTGGCGAAAGGGCCAACAACAATGATGGGGTGTAACAGAGCAGAGTGGGTGCACATTTTTTGATAAAAAAATATGATAGGGTGGGAATTTTTTAACCTCCTCATGACAATCTTTAAAAATTATAGGCCAAAAATACCCAACGCGTAGGATTTTATGAGTTGTATCCATCCCAGAAATATGACTACCACATGCTCTATAGTAGAAATCATTCATGACTTGTTCATCCTCATCATGAGTAAGACATCGTTAAAGAATAGAATCAATACAACGCCAGTATAAATTGTTATTTAGAATGAGGTAATATTTAGCATCGTGACAAATGCATTAGTGATCGTCAAGGGACATATCAGGCTAAAATATTTAGATCTAGAGATATACGATCAAATTCCCATACCACGGATCAAATGTGCTAATCAGGAACAAGAATTCATCTGGAAATGAATCATTGGGCTTAGTTTCCATGACAGCATGTGGAAGGTCACACATTAACTCCACAAAGACTAAGGACTTCTTTAAATTATCCTTAGCGAACTCGAGATCAAATTCCTGCAGGATGATTATCCAATGGGAATATTTTCCCCCTATCACTTGATGAGTCAAAATGTAATACATCAGGTTGTGATCAGCGAGGACAATTGTAGTGCATAGTAAAATGTAATGACAAAAACATTGCACGACGATAACCATAGCAAAAGTTAGCTTCTCCACATCTGAGTAGCAGGCTTCGGAGTCAAGAAGAATCTTACTTAAATAGTAAATCACATGTTCTTGGCCATTTATATCTTCCTGCACCACATCCATACCTATGGTAGTAGTGGAGGAAACAACATAAGCAGAAATAATTTTGAATAATTTGGGGGGTGTAACACTGGTGAGTGTGTCAGAGTGTGTTTCAAATTATCAAAAGATTGTTGGGCATGGTCATCCCAAAGAAACAGAGTGTCCTTTTTCAGGAGACACATATAGCCATGCATTTTTTCTACAAAGCTGCATACAAAAAGGTGAAGAAAGTTTTCCTTCCCTTGCAAACTTTGGAGTTCAGTAATGTCGGTTAGGGTGGGTAAGTCCAATATAGCAACTATTTTCAAAGGATTTATTCGGATACCATATTTGGAAACCACAAAGCCAAGAATATGTCCAATCTCAACATATAAAATGCACTTATGTGGATTAAGCCGAATGTGATGATGATGGCATCGAAGGAAGATGTCCCTAAGATGTCCTGGATGATCTTCTCATTGCTATGAATGAACAAGGAGGTATTCAAAATATTGTTAGGGTACACAGGGTACTCCCAAAGGACCGAACACCAAGAATAGCCGCTTCACACAAACAAATCACAGATCAATACACCAATGTTTGTCATGTGGTTAAAACCCTCGAGAGGGAAACAGTCCATGGCCCCGGCCAAATAGCTACTCAGAGCAATTTATTATGCAAAATAAAGAAAGTTACATGAGCTTCTCATAATTGATCAACTAGCCAAGGACCCTCTATGCTCTTTAAATAGATATCATAGACTAATCGGGTGTTAAGCCACGGATCAATGGTAGGTATGATCTAAGAGAATTTGAACCGTCGGATCACTCTATGTCTAGAACATATCGTGACCGTCGGATTAGAATATTTACAAATGTATACTAATGCATACTAAAGAAACACACTTTTACCTAATGGATATATTACACAAGTTGATCTTAACTAACTCCTAAGTGTCTAAATATCCTAACATCCCCCCTTAAGAACAACTTGGGATAGGATTGAAGGATTTACAAAAGTGACACTATTAGGAGAAGGAAGGAGGCATTAGAGCCTATCCCCCCTTAAGGACACATTCCTGAACTCCTAACATAGACCGAAGTTTACAAAACTTTGCTTCTCTAAGAGACTTGGTGAAGATGTCTGCAACTTGATCATTTGTAGGGCAATAGAGCACTTCAATAACACGATCATGAACAAGATTTCTGATGAAGTGCATGTGTATCTCAATGTGTTTGCTGCGCTGATGTAGAACAGGATCTTTGGCAAGATTGATGGCACTTTGATTGTCGCACCAAAGTGGAGTAGGCTGCTGCTATTCGAATCCAAACTCTGAAAGGATCTGTCGAAGCCATAAAGCTTCCTGACTGGCATTAACTACGGCTCGATATTCTTCTTCTCTTGAAGAAAGAGCAAGAGCTTGTTGTTTCTTACAAGCCCAAGTGACAGGTTCAGA
>LPNX010996763.1:1796-111572 GCA_001517045.1 Pseudotsuga menziesii | reverse complement strand
CACCTGAATGAGTAATTTGATAGACTGATAACAAATTGCAGGAAATTTTTGGAACACATAGTACATCATTGAAATGACCATTTTCTACTGGAACTGTTCCAAATCCTACAACACTTAAAGATTTATCATCACCAACAAATATTTGTTTGGTGTTACATTCATGCATAGTAGAAAAGATGGCTTTATCCTTAGCTATATGATAAGATGCTCCAGAATCAATAAGCCATTCATTTGAAGTAGAAGAAGAAGATGCAGTATAAGAGTAACCAGAAGCACAAAGTGCATGTCCATGAGAGGTAGATTTTGAAGACGAATCTAGGCTGATGTGGTGCTTCTTCATTGCTGCTTCCAAGGCTGCCATCTTCTTAAAACACTTAGATTCATCATGATTATCTTTCCCACAAAAATTGCAATGAAGCTCAGTCTTCTTTCCTTTTTGCTTGGATTCTTTATCATTTTTTAAGGGAGGAGCTGACTGAGAGGGTTTGGGACCCTTGTTATTTTGCTTTTTATTGTGAAAATTCTATTTCTTGGGAGGCTTGGACTTTTCTTTCTTTTGGGACAATAAGGCTTTCCCATATGTATCTGCATTGTTAATTATTCCAAGATGAATGAGCTTGTCTTGCTCTCTAATTAAGGAATCACAAAAGGATTCAAGACTAGGCTCTACATAGCTGGCTGCAGTCAAGGATTCTTTCATGGAGTAGAATGTAGATACAAAAACAAAATATGCAGGTCCAAGTTTGGAAAGAATATGATAAATACATTGTTTGTCTTCTTTCTTAATCTTGCATTTTGCACATAATAGTCTAAGAGTTTTATACTTAGATAAATAGTCTTGAATGCAAGAAAAATCATTGGGATTCAAGGAAAGCAACTCATTCTCAAGTTGATGACCCCGAATTTCATTGTGTTTACCAAACACAGATTCCAACTTGTCCCAAGCAACATCAGGTTCATCAATTCCAGATATGTGGAATCGCAAATCAGTAGAGATTGACATCCCAATCAATCCACGAGCTTCATCACATCTATTTTCCCATTTAATTTTTTTATCATCATCAGTGGGTTCTATTTCTTTCCCTGAGGTAATCCTGAAAAGTCCCCTACTTCGCAAAACATCCTCCATACGAGATTTCCATGAGAAATAGTTAGAACTTGTAAGTATAATATCACAAGGGGCAGCCATACTATAAAATAATGGCTGGAAAAATAGAAACTAACTGTCTGGATGCAAAGAGCTCGAAAAAATATGCGGTTTTAAAAAAAATGGCACTTAAAACTGATTCCGGATGATGAAGTTATATGCTTGATCAAAGGAAATGTTGAAGATGTCCCCAATAGTGACGTGGCAGATATTAACTTGACCAGTTAAAAAAAAAGAACCCCCCTCTTCCAAAGATCTACCTTTGACAATCACTTTACAATAAAGTTGCTTTGAAGTGAATCACTTTTGTAGAATAAGTGAAGTTCACTTTTACAATAATGTACTTTTAAATAGTGCGGCAATAAATTAAAAGACTTAAGTGACTCACTTTTATTTTATTTTATTAATGAGAGATGCACTTTTACAATAAAGTAACTTGAAAATAGAAATTGCATGCACTAAAAAGTAACTTGATGAGACTTGAACTCAAGACTTATCAAGATGAAAAGCAACTTTTGACCAAGTGAGCTAAGTTTAAAAGGCACGTAAAAATATGGAAAGAGGAAGGGGGCTTTTTTTTTTTTTTACTCTTCTCTCTCGTTTTCCGTGCTTGCTTTCTTTTCCTGCAAATCACAAAAAAACAAAAAACAAAATTTCCACACAATGGGGTTAGATCTTGGTTAGCTTACCCGGAAATTCTACGTTTTCAAGTTTTCTCGTTGTTTCTTATTTGTCGTGATCGCACAAGGTGCACGGCAAAGAGCATACGTAGCCGAGAAGACAAGAATAAAAAATGTTCCCTCACTGTTTCTGATTCGCCACGATCGTGCAAGGTGCACGGCAAAGAGCATACGCAGCCAGGGAAGACAACAGTCCGAGACTAAAATAAAAAGATCTAAAAATAAAACTGATAAAATATGAGAGATTAAAAAACAAAACCGTCACTGTAACATTATACCTTTAGATTTGCTGAAATGGGTGTTTCTGGAGCAAACGAAAATTGTTTTCAAATGGAAACGGCGCTTCGGACACAATGGAATAGCTCCCATAGGCCACAAATGCACAGAAAATCCAAAAACTAGAAACCCTTTCAAAGTTTCGGCAACACCGGTTCCATATCTTGATCAAAACCGAAAGCGGCTCTTTATAAAAGCTCTGATACCATGTTAGGGTACACAGGGTACTCCCAAAGGACCGAACACCAAGAATAGCCACTTCACACAAACAGATCATAGATCAATACACCAATGTTTGTCACGTGGTTAAAACCCTCGAGAGGGAAACAGTCCACGGCCCCAACCAAATAGCTACTCGGAGCAATTTATTAAGCAAAAGAAAGAAAGTTACATGAGATTCTCATAATCGATCAACTAGCCAAGGACCCTCTATGCTCTTTAAATAGAGATCATAGACCAATTGGGTGTTAAGCTACGGATCAATGGTAGGTATGATCTAAGAGAAGTTGAACCGTCGGTGTTATCTCTAGAATTTTTCACCTGTTTATTTTTTAAATTTTTTATTATCCTTGGTTTTTATTGTTTTAATTTTGCTGTGTTTTGTGTCTTATTATTGATTGTTAGCCCTTATGTTTCCCTTAGGTACCTTAAATCATTAAAAGTTCTATTCAGTAACTAAAAACCTATGTATGTGCAAAGGATTATGTTTTACATGGCAGATTTTTACAAACTGGCAGCAATTTGAGAGCGTGCAGCATAATGAGGTTGCAGTTTGTAAGAGAAAATGCATTCTCTCCTCTTCCACCTCAAGTTAAAATAGAAAGTGCTAATGACATCACAGAGGAGGCATTACGAACTACATTGATCCGAGCAGTGCGCTTTTATGCTACTATTCAAGCACATGATGGACATTGGCCTGGTGATTATGGCGGTCCAATGTTCCTTATGCCAGGTTGGGTTATTGTCTTGCATGTGACAGGAGCAATGAGTGCAGTTTTATCATAAATGCATAAAAAAGAAATGTGTCGATATTTATATAACCATCAGAATGAAGATGGTGGATGGGGATTGCACATTGAGGGTCCCAGCACAATGTTTGGAACAGTGTTAAACTATGTTACATTGAGACTTATTGGACAAGCACCTGATGGTGGTGACGGAACCATGGAAAAAGGGCGTGCATGGATTTTGGATCATGGTGGTGCCACTGCAATACCTTCCTGGGGAAAAATGTGGCTTTCAGTACTTGGAGTATTTGATTGGATTGGAAACAATCCATTGCCCCCAGAAATTTGGATTCTCCCTTATTTTCTTCCAACCCATCCAGGGAGAATGTGGTGTCACTGTCGAATGGTTTATTTGCCAATGTCATATCTGTATGGGCGGAGATTTGTGGGTCCTCTAACTGGAATTGTTATGTCTTTAAGAGAGGAGCTTTATACAGCGCCGTATGGGAAAATAGATTGGAATCAAGCACGCAACATGTGTGCAAAGAAGAATCTTTACTATCCACATCCATTTTTACAAGACATCCTATGGGCAACACTTCATAAAGTTGTAGAGCCTGCACTTATGCATTGGCCGGGTTCAATGCTGCGAGAAAGGGCACTTCAGTCAGTGATGAAGCATGTACACTATGAGGATGAAAACACTCGCTACATCTGCATTGGCCCTGTTAACAAGGTTTTGAATATGCTTTGTTGCTGGGTAGAAGATTCAAACTCAGAGGCATTTAAAAGGCATCTTCCACGAATCGCAGACTATCTATGGGTTGCAGAAGATGGCATGAAGATGCAGGGTTACAATGGCAGTCAGTTATGGGATACGGCATTTGCTAGTCAAGCTCTTATACCGACTGATCTCCTTGATGATTGTGGTCCAATGCTTAAAAAAAACACATATGTATATAGAAAGGTCACAGGTTCAAGAAGATTGTCCAGGTGATTTGAATTTCTGGTATCATCATATTTCTAAGGGTGCCTGGCCTTTCTCGACCAGGGATCATGGTTGGCCAATTTCAAACTGCTCTTCTGAAGGCCTAAAGGCTGCATTAGCATTTCCTATTCTGCTTATCGGAATATCTTTCCTATATGGGCTCTAGGGGAATATCGTCGCCATGTTCTGCAATCATAATGTATAGTTATTTCATATCTTTTAATGTAAGCTTTTGGGGATAAACCTTACAGGTAATTGTGGGAAGCAGGATTGATCTCTATGGATCAGCGATGAAGAGGACAAAGTGAAGGAGTTACTCCGGGACATTTGAGCACGATGTTGATGTCATCCGTTGATCCATCGAGGCGCAGAATTGAAACATTGAATTTGAAGGTCGACCTTGGGGTGAAGACAAAGACACAACTCATGGCAAATAATTAACAGTCAACAACTCGATCTCATCCTATCTACACCATCATGTATTTATGCATTCCATGAACAGGTAATCAAATATTTTGTGGTGGCAGAAGCAGAGCATTCAAAAATAGAGCAAGCAAAATAGCTTGTTTGTTGTCAGTGTTCCAGTTCCGTAAGAAGAGCATTCTCTTCAATGTTTTTCATGACATGGGAGCTTCATGTACATGCATTACATAGAGATCCTGTTGCATAAAAATTAGCATGAGTTTCTTGAAATGGCACAGAGAGAAATGCAAGGTTCATTTCTGTGGCTTTTCCATTAGGACGCAGCTGGGCGATATCAAATTTTTATGCAGGTAGCTTATGGATTTCATGTGATATCTGAAGGTTTGTAAAGAACTTACATCATGTGTTCCAAAGGAGAAACAGATGGCAAATTAATTCAAGTTTTTGGGGATATTTTTCAGCTGGGCGTTTGGTTAGAAATTCCACATTTCTAGGAAACACCTGGCAGGTGATATCTTTGGGGCATTGAAAGTAGCAAATTAAAGATAAGTTCAAATCATTAAGATGCTTATTCAAGATTGAAGGAACAATATGCAGATTTTAATTTGGCAAAAGAGAGGGCACCAGCTCCGAAGACAAGGGGCAGAGTTTCCAGAAACAGAGCTTTAAGGGATCTTGTAAAAGCTGGAGAGTCCAGACTTGCAGACACGCAATCAACTTTTCAATCTTTTGTCAAAACATAAATGACATAGGATTGACTGAGTTCGAGAAGGAGATTTCATCTAACAAGATAATATCCTATTATTGGTTCGATCTTAATTGAATGCTCTGTTTAGAAATGTTGACCAGATTTAGGGATTGGTTTCTCTTGTCTCTTGAAAAGAGTTAGGTAGTTAGAGGAATGAGGGGTTATGTAATTTCTATATATTGTAATGCTCAAGAGAGCAGAGAGGTCCCAGAAAAGGTCTCGATTGAGGAGAAGTCTCGAGAAAGGGACGGGGTTGGCAGCTTTTGGGAAGGATGCTGGACAGACTGTAAACATCTTTTGTATAGCATAATGTCTTTGCAGCTTCAACAGGTTCTAGCTTTGAATGATATATAATGATGATTTGTTTCTGTACTACATGAGCTGTTTTCTTTGGTAATTCTTTTACATATATGGTCATTCACAATCCATTATTGTAATTCTTATTTGAAGAAACAGTTATCTTTATTATTCATACACAGTTATATTTTCACTTTATGTTATCAGGATCATAGAATCCTTTGTATTGAATGTTGTTCTGTATGTTTATGTTATCTGATCTTTATGATTTTCTTTCCAGCCCTCACTGTTTTACCAGCCTGTCATACACTCTGATATGCCTATGAATATCTGTACTTATCCATATGTTATATACCAGTTCATTGTAAAGTGTGTGATGATTTTGATTTCAATCCTGTAAATTGTACAAACATATGTTGTCAGCCTAATACCCTATAGTACTGTGAGAGTATATTAGTTACCAGCTTTTATTGTGAGTTTGATTTCATTTGATTTAGTCATTGTCAAACTAAGATTTCCTTAAGCTTGGATCCCATAGTCTAGGTCCAACTTTAGGGATAACAGTCGGATCACTCTATGTCTAGAACATATCGTGACCGTCGGATTAGAATATTTACAAATGCATACTAATGCATACTATAGAAACACACTTTTACCTAATGGATATATTACACAAGTTGATCTTAACTAACTCCTAAGTGTCTAAATATCCTAACAAATATGGTTCCACAATGTGTTTAATATCATGAAAAGAATAGGACATGGCTCACTAGAATGTAGCTCCAACATTTTTCAAACCAAAGGGTAACTTCCAATAAGCAAAGGTTTGCTACGGACAAATGAATGTCATTTTATGTTGGTCGGCGAGTAATATTTTTATCTAATTATAGCTAAAAAAAACATCCAAGAATGAAAAGATGATGCTCCCAGCATAGTTAACAATGATTTGATCGATATAGGGAGTGGGAAAGTTGTCCTTGGGACAAGCTTTATTCAAATTTCTGAAATCGATGCAAACCCTAATAGTGCCATGTTTCTTAGATACATGAACAATATTAGATACCCACTCAATTAACGGTACAGGATAAATAAAACCATTTTTCAGAAGTTTTTCAACCTCGACTTTTATTGTCATAGCTTTCCTTGGACTGACTTGATGAAGTTTTTTTTGAACTGGTATTGTCATGGGATAAGTATTGATCTCATGAACAACGATGGATGGATCAATCCTGGGCATTTCTCCATATGTCCGAGAGAAAAAATCTCGAAATTCTTTGAACAAGACTCTATACATTTCAATTTCTTTTGTTGAACAATTCTATCCTACATGAACATGTTCAACTGTTCCAGGATTGATTGATATGTCGATAGGAGTCGTTTGAGTGATATTACACAAATTTCCTTCAGAATCAGCATGTTGTAATAACACAGGAGTTTGAGGGTTTTCGACCATATTAGAACTGATAAAAGAAACAAATTCAGATCCTACCTAATTGGCATTGTGAAGGAAAGAAGATCTACGGTCATGGTCTTCCCATACTGATTCACCCGGACTCAAGATCTCCATAATAGACTCATCCGACAAGAAAGTATGAGAGATAGTCTAGAGTGGGGAGAGGGGAATCTAGATAGTAAGGTAGATGGTAAGGATATGATGCTACTAAATGATGATAATCATAGTATACACCAAAATCATATTGTATGGAATTGTAGAGTGCTTCATGAGGACCTAGAGAAGGTGTCTCAACAATTTATTTACCTTTATGAATGTGCCTAGCTGTAGATATCATATTTACTAATGGTACTTCCGTACTAGGATTATTCAAAGGAAAAAAACCCATAAGAGATGAATCCTTCAACAACCCTACCCCAACCGATTGATAAGGTGGAGGGGATTTCCCTAGCATAGGAATATTGTTCGCGGTAGCGGCAATAACATCGGGTGAAAAAAAATCAAGCTAATTTATGATCACAATATTCCCTAAGTGAGGGAATTGGAGAGTGAGAAAAACTAACGAAACAATTGTCATCATAGCATAGAAGGAATTTATCCCCAATAATAGATTGTAATCTAGAGGAGAATCAAACACTTCCACTTGAATAGAAACAGTCTTTCCCCCAAGCTCAATGGATAGTGTTAGTAACAAACCATGAGGTTGGAAACCTCGTCCGTCAAAAGCCTTCAAAGTGGTAGGTGACTTATCAATTTCAAGAGAACCTATGGCTCTCCAGCAAGACATAGATAAAACTAAAGTGGAATATCCTTCTTCTAATACAGTACGATGGAACTTCCTCCCAACTACCCTGTTCACGATTTGAAACGCGAGTTGGTGGGATAACCTTGATTTGTAATTCTCCACATCAAAATGAATAGTAGTAGTATTGTCTAGTTCTAAGGCTCCTAAAGCCTTCAATAGGTTTTTATGTTGCGTAGGGAAACTTTGGAGGACTTCCAGTGTAGACATAGCACAAGGTGCTTGAGCCAAATCCTCAACAACGTTGTAGAATTGAGCAACACGAGCACTCGGATTGAATACAAATTTTTTGATGGTACTCTTGGGAGGGAGAAAAACCAAATAGAGGGTAGGTTTCTTAGTTGTAAGAGGTCCATTAGAAGGTGGTGGAGGAGAAGGATTTCTAGAAGGAGTTTTCTCGAAAGAAGCACCTTTATCCTTCTTCTCTATTGGTTTTTCATTTGTCTGACTACGTGTAGTCAATGCAATAGTTTCAGCGAACATCATTTGGATTTCCTCCATAGAGGTAGAGTTTCATTTTGAATACATGTGGTCAATTAGTTGTTGTTGGGATGGAAAAGGATCGACAAGTACTGCCGGCGTGTAGGGTTACTTTTCAAAAACTTGTTAATTTCTTCATGACGAGGGAACTCCTTCATGAAGTTGTCGCTTCCACATAGTAGGCAAGGGTACTTAGCTTTCCTTTTTTCTTTGTTTTCATTCTCTGAGGTCACGATATTGGGGTTCTCCTGTTGGTTTCCTAACTTTTTATCTTTATCTTTTCCTATTTTCTTATTTCTGTGTGTTTTGCGTATTTTGAATAGCGTTTACCTCGGTAGAAACCATAGGATTAGAAGGAGTAGTGGTAGAAGTACTTATCTTCTTAGAATATTTCACTGTGGATGGAGGTTGAATTGAACCTACAATGCCATCAACAAGAGGTTCTGCAGGTGTCTTGGTAGGGTCGGTACTGGGACGAGGAGCTTGAGGGATCAGATCATATAAGGTTTTGGACTAAGAGTAAACTAAATCCAAATACTAAGCCTGACTGATAGATTTCTCTTCAGTAATAGTAGCACCCATAGCCACATCACAGGAAATGGGAGGAAATAGGGATTTGTTAAACCAATCATCTAACAATTGGTCTAGGATATGATCTGTTATCATTCTTCGACGTCTCCTCCACTCATGAATATGATCTGAGATGTGGGTGGAAGTATTTTGTCGAAGGAATGTAGAAATATATGTACTAGTTTCATAATGGATAGGTAGCTGAAAATGGGTAAGGAAAACTGTTTCCAACGAGTTGAAATCCACAAATGAATGTTGTGGAAGATCAATGTACCACTTGGCAGTCGTACCAGTCGAATTTCATTGGAAGAGTATAAAATGGATCGAATCATCCATCAAGGAGTTACAAGAACACCATAGATGGAATGTCATAACATGTTTTTTTTGGATCTTCTCCCTGCTTCCCATCAAAATTAGGAATTTATGATGGTAACTTGACTGGAATTGAAGGCCACAAAGGGTTATGTTGGATGGGATTGTTGATCAACTTGGACAAGTTAAGAAAGTCCAAAGTTACCAAAAATGGAAGTTGACGATTAGTTTGTACATAATGGTAATATTGATATGGAATCTGTGTACCAGTAGGACCATAAGTTGATTGATATACCAGTTGTTGGGGCGATGGATTTGTAGATGATCCTCCTGGTGGCACACCACTAGAAGGAGGCAATCCTCTAGTAGTAGGGACTCCAAAAGGTGGTCCTCTAGGTGGTGTACCTCCAAGCTCTGGACCTCCAAGTGGAGGGATTCCTCCAGATGGTGGTCCTATAGAAGGTGGACCTCCAGATGGTGTTCCTCCAAGTGGCGGTCCTCCAGGTAGTGGCCCTCCATAAGGTGGACCTCCACCTAGTGTTCATTCATAAGGTGGACCTCCAAATGGTGGTCCTCTTGATGGTGGTCCTTTGGAAGGTGGACCTCCATAAGGTGGCCCCCCCATAACCTCCAGCAGTATTAATAGGTGCTCCTCTAGGAATAGGCATATAGGACCAATTAGGTTTCCCCCATGGTGTAAACATGTTTCCGGGGTAAGGCATTTCAAGATAGATAATCCCTGAATATTTAGGTTGATAATTCAAATTGCTTGCAGGTGGTTGGTTTCCCAGATAATTATAACCCCAACAAGGTTTATTAACGGTAGGTTGTATCCCTGAGGGTTGTCCTGTATTAGAAGGAGGAATAACCACATTGGTGTTTGTGGATGGAAAAATGATTGTTGGTTGTCCTTCAGTAGGATTCTTCCTAGTATTGGAAATATCTCGAATAACTAATGAAAACAACTTGGGCTAGAGGTTTCCACCCAATGGTAGAATATATGGGAGAACCAGAGCCAGACCCGGGGTTTGGAACTGAAAGAGTAGGAAAGGAGGGTTGGCGTGGATCATAAATTACTGCACCTTGAGCTGGTGATCCTAAATCAAGAGCAAATTGAGACGATGAAAGTGCATGGTATCCTTGGGAGGTCATTTATGAATGATGAGGAAGAGGAGTAGAACTCATCTTCTTAAGGATTTCTTGAAATTTATGCAGATGATCAATAAATGGTTGAATACCTAAATAATTATGCATTTGAAGGAAACTCTCACATGGGAGTAACATAGGAGGGCCTAATGGTCCCACATTCAGAAATGGATTTCCCTAGGGAAGTTCTCTAGAAAGGATCATTTGGGCCAAACTCTGCTCCTATGGTATCATCTGATGGGTGATTGAATACCCAATCCGATGAACCAGGTTGAACTTCCATTAGAAAATGAAAATTAGTATCAGCCCCAGGAGGCTGTTGGACTACCAAGGAATTATCATAAGAAGTAAATTCTTCCTCATCTTCCACAACTAGATTCCCTTCCACATGGGAATCAACTGTAACAGGTTGGTCCATGGATTTCATTTTGCTCTCTTCCACAATAGGAGGAAATTCAGGTGGTAAGACTTGTTCTCTTTGAGATCATCTCAAAGGTAACTCAGGAAGAATTTTGGTTACAAAATCCTAACCTAGGTTTTGGAACTAGAATCACACACAATCACTCCTACACAAGATAAGGTCACAAGCAAACTAAGGTGACAAGAGGAGCTGATAAAAATCCAGTTTCTCACTAAGATTGTCAAGTCTTCACAACTCGTGATATACCATAGGGTCCAACAATAAAACATGACAAGGAGAATTGGGACCGTACCCTTGCTTGAATACCCGACCACCTGGACAACATGTGCATAGTAGCTCCTCGAGTATTGTTATCGATATATTCCTCCAACAAGACAGCCAAAAGGATTTTCTAAATTGGTTTGGGGTGTTCTAGAAGGGTCTCCCAATATACTCAAGGCACGTGGGATCTCAAATATATGTTAGTGTTTTCTAATGCACAACCACATGACAAGATCCTTCTGATATACTACTAAGTATGTGAATTACCTTTCGATATACCCCAAGGGTACATGAAAGGTCATTCGATATATCAGTTGGTACATGGAAGAACTACAAGCCCTCAGGATGTAGTGCAGGAAATAGAATGATACCTCCTATGTTTATAGACATTGGAACACGTCTTCTAACTTATCACTTAATTTACTAAATATTTTAACCTAAATCTAGCGTTAATTTTATCTTATATGATTAGGTGAATGAATGAAGTGAGCACAGAAAAAGTAAAACCATGCAACATGTTCATGCAAATTTTCACTTTATCTTTCAGGGTATGCCTTACTTACAAGAGAGATAGTTATTCAATTTTCATTTTGCAAACATAAAATCCCAAACAACACACTAAACTATTTTCAATTTTCAAGCAAGCAAAGACTTCTAAAAAACCAATCTTGAAAGTAAATGGAAGAAGATTTGTTTTCAAAAAGAAAGATGTTATAACTACTTGGAACACCAAACTGATTTAATTCTTCAAATGCAAAAAGATCCAACTCAAACTATGATATTTTTTTATTGAGAAAAGAGCATGTAAAGAGGGAAAAAAACATGAATGCCTAAAATTTTATAGAACTAATCAAGTACTCAATGGTTCATCCTTAAACACAAGTATATGATCAATCTCAAAATTTTCTTCTAAATCAAAAGTAAAACCAATCTTCTATTAACCTATGAAGAACAAAACAAATAAACCAAAAGAAAAATACTTTCTTTCAATTGATCAAAAAGCACTCAAATATCTCACTATATAACTTTCAATTACTCTTTCAAAACAGAAAACCAAGAATAGCAAGCAACTGAACAAGCCAAAACAAACTAGCTCTTGAAAGAAATGAAACAAGTTCTTAACGATTTCCAAATTTTCAATAAACAGTCAATTATCAGTACTAAATCCATAAACAAATTCAAGAAAAAAAAACATGTGCTAAGTTTTGAAATTTCACAGGGATCAAAATCCTACCTGGAACCACTTCTCAAAGGTGATGAAAAGAGTGTTACCTCCTGAGCACCACTTCTTTCCTTCAGGAATAGAGCAGTGGAACCACCTGTTTTCCACTGAACTTATGCTGCGCACCACTTATTTCCCCTAATGAAAGTGTGTTGTTTCCTGTAGATTTCAAAACAAAACACCAAAGTAAAAAAGAGGAAATTAATTTTCAAATTTTTAGCATAAAATCACAAATAAAAGCAGGGAAATGGAGCATATGATTCATATCTATTTAGATCTAAGAAGATCTAGTCAAATTGAAGCCAAATATCACTAAGTAACTATCATATATGATCAATTGAAAAACTGAAATTTGAAATAAAATAAAGAACTAAGAACCAATAAAGATAAGAAATTATGAATATCTTCCCCAGTATGGTCTCCAAATTTATTGTTGGAAATACTCACCTCCTACAGACAGGAGTTGTTTCCCTAGCTTGAAATCATTCACAACTAGAACAAATGTGTTACAACAATAAACAGTAATTTCCCTAAGATAGGTAGATGTTTGGAATGAAACTTTTACCTGTTACACAGTGTAATGCTCCAGCCTTTAAGAGTACTAGATCTTAAAATTTTACCTACAAAAACACATCACAAAGCACACAAGATCAAAAGTACCAAATACAATCTACTATCTCATATCAATGACTAAGGAATTTGATTATAAAACCAGTGATTAGAGAACAATAGGAATTATGGGAAAGGAAATTTTATTGCATCAATAAAAACAAGAGAGATGTTACAACCGATATGCCTTAGAGTTGAAATCTCTCCACTCAAGCAAATCCTTTCCTCCAAAGCTTCAACTTGTCTTCCTAATGCTCACCCTCCTTGGCTAGATTTGGCCAGAAATTTGGTGTTGTAGCATAAATTTCCTCCCCTTACCCATGGGGGGTGAGCCACTACTTATATCCCTTGGGAGGATAGAAATGGTTGATATTCTTATGGGTGAGGTGGAAGGGAGATCCTAGAAGGATGGATCTCGAGCCCAAGTGGTCTAGGAGTGTAGGGATGAGAGTGCCACAAAGATGATCTTCAATAAGCTTCATGAATATTCTCTTTTTCCTTTTAAAAATTGAGCACCACTCTTTTTTTATTGAGACAGAGCGTTACCAAGGAAACACCTCTTATTTCTGAAAGGAATAAGGCAATGGCACTGCTTTTTGTCAACTGGTAAGGGGCATTGATGGCAGGGGTAACACACATTTGTAAAAGGGAAAAGGCAGTGGTGGACACAAGTTTGAAATCATGAGTCCTGGCCAGTGTCTAACTTCATATTTTGAGGATTTGAGGCATATTCTGATTTTTTGGTTCTCATTACATCGTCATGATGATAATTGTGTGTAACAAGGGGAGGGGCATGTTAAGCCATTAATGATGACACATTACACCATATGGTGTGGAGCATTACTCCCTATATTGTGTGCAATACATATTATTTATGTAGGCTTGGGTCTATTAGTTGCTATTGTACACCGTTATCTCCTATATATAGGAAGGAGATATTCTCATTTTAGTCATCATAGTCTCTTATCTTGTCTTGTGTACTCAATACATTGTGTAAGGAGGTTCCTCTCTCAAAGAGGATTGATATTTATCTTTGTTATTCATTTTTAAGGAGTGGATTACTCTCTTATTGTCTATTTCTTCTCTTTTTATTCTATATCTAGGACTTGGTTGCATGACAATTCTACATATTCTATTTGCCTAAATTCAATATCCATCCATGCCTAACTAATAATTTATTAGAGATGCTTCTCGTGTTGGAAATCTCATCTTTAATGGATTACAATGACGATAATCACAGTACACTAGAAATGTTGACTCGATTTTAATTTGCAATTTCTGGTGCTAGAATCCAATTTTCTATAGTTATGATCTCATAGTCGATCAAATAATTAGCATTACCATTAAAATAGGAAGTTGATTCATGATAAACAATAAGATTTGCAGGTTATGAGAAATTTGGTACACTGTTAATAACATAATGCCTACAATTTTTTATGGATCTATCAATCTTCCTCACCATTATGTTTAACTAAAACATTGTTAGGGATAGTGTGTTAAAATATTTGTTTGTGTGGACCACTTGTTATGACCAATGTCCTGGAGGGAAAGGTTGCAATAATGAAAAGGGAAGAAATGGGAATAAGAGAATCCATTGTTTGGCTCTTTACAAAGCATGTATCCAAAGTCATAATTTCATATTTGGAAGATGAAGTCAACAAAAATCTTGTCGAATCTCTTTCTCTTTCCAGAACTTACATGCACTGCGATGTGAGAAAAGAGAAATACATCATCAGTGTGGTAGAAACATGGTCAACTATATATCATGTATAACAATGTTGGAATCAATGATGTTGTTTATGTTGAAGAGCGTTGCATGATACAACATCGAGCAATACAATTGGTTTATGAGCATAAACATAAGAGAAGTGATTTTGGGAACTAAGCATGTGGCTTGGATAATGATTTAATTCCAAACAATAAGTACTACATAATCTCAACGAGCAGCTATGGTGGTTGATTGATTGGGTTGGTCATGAATGCAATGACACAAAGACTATGTGAGTCACATGATGCAATACCATGAAAGGAAAAACCATGGATGACCAACAAGCCATAAATGGTTCTCTAACAACCATTCATGGTTGATGATCATTGAGAGGTGTAAAAATACATAGGATTCACCATAGAGAAAAAAACTTACAACATAATTAAGGAAAGATTTCATTTAAACAATCAAACTTATATAATTGAGTAGAATGTGTTAGAATATGGAAAAAATATTAATTTGAACTCTTAACGAAATTGAATATATACATTTGGAACATACATTGCCACAAAATTGAATATATACATTTGGAACATACATGGCCACGAAATTGAATATATACATTTGGAAACATACATGGTCATACCTACATGTGTGTGATTTTACCATATTAAAAATATTGTAAAAATTAAAGGCATTGATAGGGATTTTAAAAAGTGCATTGTTTTAAGTCTATGCAACCCAAACTTGTAGGAATGATCACACCAAAGCTAAATCTATAGAAACTAAGACAACAAACATGTAGGTCAATAGAAATGCTCCCACCCCAAAAAATAGTTTCAAATAATGTGCATATTTTTTATAGGACACAAACACATTCCATAATTCTCATGTGTTATAGAATGCAAATGGGTTCCATAATTCTCACATGTTATTTTAAAACTATAAATAAATACAAAAGTTAGGTCCTCTTCAAATAATTATACTTTCAACAGTGGTAATGTTGTCTCTGCCTCTATTTTATGTGGTCTTTGGGTCATTGGAAAGGTCTCAAACAAATATACATATATGATGCTATAAACTTGTGAAATCTATACAAAAATGTTTTACGGATGAAAAATGGACTAGCCAACAGTTACAAGATTGATTTTACTCCCAAGGATATCATGAGGGAACTTAGACCCATCATTGTTCTGAAAAAAATTGCAATTATGCATATATGACACTATAAGATAAATGTTTCCTTTATAGGTAATGTCTGGTGATGCAAGGTCTAATTCCTAGAACATGAGCTCTAGAAGCTTCATCTAGTGCCTAATATTTTAGTTTTAGTCCTCAAACAATTTTAAAGTCCCTACAAACCATCCTTTATAAATAAAACCTTGTAATGACACTCATATCCCACATGTAGGACAAACATTCCAATCATAAGACTTGCAAAGTGATATAATGCCATGTGCATGGTCAATTATCCATATAGAAGAAGGCCTAAGGGCGTATGAACTAAAGTTCAACTCTTAATGAGAAAGGTATCAGTAGCCATTCATGGTGAGTGACACCTTGTAAAATCATGCATATTACATTCATGAGCCAAAGATTCACTTTATAGAATCTTTGTTGTGCTTTGGGACCATGTGCATGGTCCATGAGTCATAAATTCCCTTAAATATTCATTTTCATCCTTAGTCCTTGGCCATAGCATTGAGATCCATTCCTATTTCACACAACCTCATAATTTCACATATATTACACTTTTGAAGAAATCATCCCATTTATGGGGATTGTGTGGTTATCATGGATTTGATGCATGGTCCATCTTACCAAAATGCATAGTGTATGCCTCGAGACATTCATTTTCATGATTGAATCATGGAAATGGCCCCAAGTCCTATTTGTGGTGCACAAAAATTATTATTAGCACCCATAACACACTTTTGGGCCAAATATTCCCTTTAAAAGGTCGATGTGTTAATTCAAGACCCCTTTGCATGGTCTATGAGCCTTAAAGGCATATTTTAGGCCCTAATAAGATATTGATCCTCCTTGGACCATGAATAGGAACCTAATACTCATTAATGGTTCACAAAATCTTGTAATGGTGACCATATTACACTTGTGGGAAAAATATTCCATTTATAGGGTCTCTATGATGGTCTATATGCATTGATAAAAATAAAAGTCTTGGTGCATACAATTTTAGTGTTATGCCTCAATGCATTAATAAATAAATAAATCACTACATACATTTCAAATGCTATGCACTGGTTCTTTTTATTTATTTAACTTCTCAATGTGTGTAATATTTTTTATAGCACCATTTTTTATTATTCTTGTTAAATTAACTGGTGACATCAATGTTTTATAGATACACACCAATGCTTATTTTTCAATTCACATTGTCACGTTTTTTAAATTTAATGATGATGATAATGACAAATGATTTTTCATTTTATGTCTTAAATGAACTTTATATCATAAATTTCACATGTGTGAATTTCCAATCTAAAGCTTCGATGCTTATTATTACTCGAGCACTGTTATTATGATGCTTTTATAGAAAATGAAAAGAATTGGTTAAACAACTTAGATAAAATCACAAGCTCATAAGTTTCCATAGATTAAAAATCATCACACTACTAATAATTTATGTATTCCCCATGTCCTTCAAAGAGTTCAAAAATATGTAATACACCAATATGTCTATATTTTAATTAATTGTTTTTTTAATTAATCATAAAAAATCAATTAATTTTTGTAATAGTACTGATATTTGAATTTTAAGAATTGCACTTGGATATAATGATTGTATTAATATATTTAACCATTGGATCACACATATATTCATTCTAATATTTAATCATCCATATATTTAATCATCAATGCAACATATTACAACATTGGTCCATGTAATAAAATAAGAAACTCATTTTTAATATATGAATATTAGTTGACTCTTCGTCGTACAAAATGGGACAACTGAGGGTCCACAATAACCAAAATCAAGAGAATGATTCTAAATGAGAATATCTTGGCGATGAAGCATACTTACCATGGTTGAAACAATCACCTATTCAGTTCAGGCCATGTCATGAGTCACCAATTCAAAATGGAAATGAAGGAAATGAAATAAAGGTCGGTATTCTGATGAGATATGAGTGGCATGAAGGGAATGTTGTTACTTTAATTATAACAATATGATCTAGGGGATGATTCTCATATCACAAGTAACTTCTTCAAAATAGTGAAATTTTATTCCACCACCCCTTTCTTTGGACATGGCTCAAAGTTTACCCAACTTGGGACAACAATTCAATTGTACAACTTGAAATAAATGCATAGTATGTTAGATGTGTGTTTCTTAATGATATTGAGGTAAGTAACCATTAAGTCTCTTATATTTAATTTTAGGAACCTTTTCCCATGATGAACATTGAAATAGGTTGATTTTATCCATGGTTGATGACAATGTTTGTTTCCTTTACCCATTAATTGTAGGTTACTCAAAAATAAGATAATTCCGAGTGAGAAGGCCTTGCATAGTAGCTACGAAGAGGCCAATAAAATGTTTAAAAGGATGTGTGTCAAGTGCATATCACATAACGTCTGCTTGAATGATTATATACTATATAAAGGAAAATATGTAGACATAGAGATATGTCAAAAATGTGGGCAGGATAGGTACCAGAAATTACAAAATGGGGTTCAAGCACATGGTCCTCCACATAAGATATTGAGGAACATGCCTATAATACCAAGGATTCAAAGGTTATTTTGTTGCAAAGAATTAGTTGTGTTGTAGGGGTGGCATGACTCTCATAGAAGTGAGATGGGAGTTATGTGAAACTTAAAAAAAATCAATAGTCATGAAGCATATAGAGGATACATGGCCTGATAAATTCAAGGATGAAGTACATAGCCTTTGATTGAGCATAACCATGGATGGATTTGATCCATATTACTAGTATACCAACTATTCTATTTATCCCATCTTGTGATCAATAACAATATCCCCCAATGGTTTTCCATGAATAATGAACATCTATTGTTGGCTCTTATAGTCCTTGTAGAAGACAAGTGAAAAATATGAATGCCTACCTACAGCCATTGATCGATGATTTTAAGAAATCATGGGAAGGGATTCTTGTATATGATGTATGAAGACCCATCCAATGGAGAGTTCTTCTAAATTGTATGGAATATGTGCATAAACCAGACATAATTAATTAGGAGTAAGGTCATTCTTTGGTAAGCATGTTGATTGATTTGTTTAAATTCATACAGTTAATTTGGTGCACTACTGTCTTTTTTAATGTGTTCATGTTCTGTATATAATAACTTCACAGGTGTTGTAACAACAAGGTATGATGGATGTAAATGTTGAGTACCTTTTATAAATACTAGGTGGTCCAACCTATTAAAAACGTTGATGTACAACTACTTGATGGTATTCCTCCTAGAATACCACCCTTATAGAAGAACAACATTTTATTTCAATGGTAAACCAAAGAGAACTTAATGAACTAAAAAAATGATACAAATTGATTGGATTAGGGAATATGACACAAGGAAGGAGAATAAGTTTTCAAAATTGTTTAATTCAAATGGGGAACCTATGTTGGATGATCCTGAATTGTTTTAACTCTTATTTTGAGAAAATTCCCATTAGGATGAAAATGAAATCTTTATTTTATGAGCTTCCATATTGGATAATATTAAGATTTCCCATTTAGTATATCCCATGTATATACTTAAAAATGTTTCATCTTATTTATAGAGGAACATATTGTTGAAAAAAATGACACATTGTGCATTAAGAGATATCTTATTTCTTCAAATACTAAAAAGAAACAGTATCCAAGAAAGTAAATTGGAGGAGAGGTTGATCCCTCTTTGCCTTTTAAAGAAGTTGATGTCCCATGGACTTTGAAGAAATATGATATTTCTCTTATGAAGGAATTTATATTGGGTGTGAGGTGTCTTCTTTGTATGGGTCAAATCTATGGCACTACTTCACTATAGAAGTAGTTTTGTTTGGGTTGAATTCACATGACCATCTAAACCTTCTAATGGTATGTATGTCGAATAATTGTTTTTTCCTACAATGTAAGTTCTAATATACTATGCACTCAATTTTATGGAAATTAATTGTGTGTGTTTATTTTTTAGTGTCATTATCCATAAATCATGTGTGGGTGTGTGAGCCATGACACCCCTTAGGACCCGCACCATGCCATATCTATATTATTTACATTTGTACATTGGATCACATAAAAATATATTCATATGGATAACATTCCATGGTGCCATTGAGAAATAGTTGAGATTGTTTGTGTGTTTGAGAAGGAATTTCCCACAATTTTCTTGGACTTACATGTTCATATTCTAATTCACCTAGTTGATGAGGTTGAATTTAGAAAGCGTGATATAATGTTGTTGTATGTTATTATTAGAGAGGTAAATGAAAACATTGAAGGGGTCTATGGAAAAAGGGTACACATTATATGAGTAATTTTACTATGCTAGTGAGTACATCCAAAAATTCAATGGCACACCAAGTATAGTAGTTTGGGATGACCAAAAGGATGAGGAAACAATGCAAGGGAATATACTCCTTGAATGAATGGAAAAATGTGCATGATAAAAACTAAATCACTTATTTATTGTCAAATTTATATAGAGTAAGTGTTTGCACTAAACTTGATAATATATATTTGATCTCATTCTATTTTTCTATTTCATGAAGACATAAACATATTCAAAAAGTGATGCCATCAATAAATTCATTCTTTACCATGCATAGGCGACACAACCATGGGTCACATTGTATGAATACGAGAGAAAGAAATGAGAAAGAAACATAAAATAATTTAGGAGGTTGAATAGTAGAAACATGCCTTGTCCTCATCAATTAAAATAAAAAATTTCAATGGTTTATCCTAATAGTTGGGTGGTGGATCAAATTAGAGATAAATATGGCACATCCAGTTGTTACCCACATGATGAAGAGGATGAACTAAACACAAGGATTAGGTGCAACAACTTTATAATAACCTCTCTGTGTACAATTTTAACTTTATAATGCACATTTGAAGTATAAAATATCTATGTTTTTATTAATGCTTGGGTTATTAGACATATTACACCATAGTTTGTTCACATTTTTATAGGTTTGTTTATTCCCATCTATGTTAGGATATGGACATCATTTTTCACACTAATGATGTCAATGAGGGACATGCCACACTCAATGATGGAGTGGATTTCTAGTTCAACCAATCTAGACATGCTATTCACCATGATCAAAACCTAATAGAGGGGAAGTTATGATGTGTCAAAAACATACAAGAGATCATGGAAGTGGAATTATCATCTTTATAATGTGTTAGTTTTAGGTGTAAGTGGTGGAATACCTTCAACTAGAGTAATGTAAAGGAATTTCATGATAGTGGGATAATATGCTTCAACTCTAGAAGGATGTGGGATGAAACTAAGGAGCCTTATGTTTTCCCAAAAGACTGGAACCATTTTTTTTACCTAGATGTGTTGGATAAGGATTGGTGGTTCATACTAAGACATGACCTTAGATCAAAACATCCTTTTAAGAAAAACAATTTTATAATCCCAAGTGAGGAAGATAATCAAGGTGATGGAAGGGGAGAGTCATATGTACATGTTTAATTTTAACATTTGTATTGTGGGCATGCCATTTATTATTATTATCTATAATTGACCAATTATATTTTATTATTCACTTTATGATGCTATAAATCAAAAGCTAACAACCTACATTTTCAACCATCATGTTGAAAAATAGTAATGATGAAGATCATCCTTCCATTCTGATAACCTTATAGTACAAATGTAATGTCACATCTTAAGGAAAAAATAAGTACTTAGAGAGGTTTAGTAATGAAGGTATTTTATCTCATTACATATTTAATGTGCCATATTTTAGGTGTTTTGGGATATTTTAAAAGCATTTAAAAAAAAGTTGTAATTTATGTTATATATATTTCATAATTTTTGGTAAAAAGTAAAAACATTTATAATTAGTACTAAACATTGTTATATTGTATCTAAATCTTTCATCAAAGATTACACATAATATTTGTAAAGTTTTAACGAAGAATGTTTTTTAATGATATTTTAACCATTTTAGTTGGTTTTAAATCACTTTAATGTGTAATTTATTGTTTTAGTATTTTGTGATTGTATGGAAAGGTTGAGTGAAAATGAATTATAATCTCTCATATAAAATCAAAATTTTAATTAAAATTTAATATATTTTTACTAAATGAATTATATTTAAAACTTATCAAATTCTAGTAGAGCAAATGGTCGAGAGGAGTTTTGTTTGCTTGGCGGCCCAGGATCAAAACCCGCTGCTCCTGGAAGGCAACATTTAAATCCAACCATGCTAAGGGTTGGTGCGGCTAGGCAGGGTGCGATCCCCAGGTGCTTTTGACAGCTTGGATGCCCCTGGATCTTGGTTTCTTAGACCAAAGGTTTTCCCAACAAGTCACATGGCACTTAACGAACAAAAAAAAAGAATTATATTTGGAACAATATCATTGTAATGGCATTGTTAGGAAGAAACATTAATTGATGTTTTTAAAAAACATATTTAATAATTTCCCACAATAAATATGCATGTTTTTTCATGATTTGGTATGCATGACGTTACAGCATACAAGTGGAGGAATAATTATTTTATTAAATTTAACTATAATAATTTTAACTTGATTAAAATTACTATTTTTTTTGTAAAAATAGTGTGTGTGTTTGCGGGTGTCCAAAAATAGATTTTAAATATTAATAATAGCAAGAAATCACTGATTTAATCATTTAATATCAAGTTTCTAAATAGATTTTATCAACATATAACTCAATAATGCATCAACCCCAAATACAATACATAACATAAGTGCAGCTAGGAACCTACACACTATCAAAAACACACCAAAAATTTCAATATGAAAATCATGTTCCAATAGGCTTACCCCTATTCATTGAGTTCCATTGATTCTATTCCAAGTGGAGTATAAAAGATCTAAAGATTGATCATATTAACTAAACATTGTTTTGATGTAGGGCACATATGATTCACATGAGAAGATTACCGATCTCCTAGAGTGCAAGATAGAGGTATAGAGTTTATTATATGAGTTTTTAAAAGTTTCGAGTTAATATCAATAGGGGGTCTATGTGAATATAATGGGTAACAAAAGGTTATAACGGTTAGGAATTGTGGTTTAATGGGTTTGTGGGTTTATATGTGTGTAGGTTTAACTTCAATTAGGGGAAAATGGGTTATATGAATCAAGTGTTAAGAGGGATAAGTAGGTTAGGGTGTTTGTGCAGTTATATGATTTGCATCCTTGGGTCGAAAGGTATCGGGGGAACTGGTGTAGTGTTTATGGATAAGTGGATTAAGGGTTAGGATGGAAGTTAGTGGGGTTGGAATCATCAAGGGATAAAGACACTTAAAATATTATTGGGATACAATAGTTAGGAATTAAGATTAGCTAAGGGAAAATGGGGCTATAATGGTTTTGAGTTAATTAAAAATTTTAAGGTTAGTTTGGTTCTAGGGTTTATTGGGTATGGGTTATTATAAAAGTAAATGAAACATGGGTTTCAAGAAAAGAAAAATGTTCTAGTGTCCTTGTTATCACCTAAATTTTGCACATATGTGAAATTTTAGAAATTATTACAAAAAAACATCATCGACATTAAACATGCAACTCATACAACTTCTTTATTAGAAAAATAAACATGTAAAACAAAGAAAGCAATGGATAAATCACATTTTAGGACAACCACATGAGTTTATCAAAAGAAAACTGCATGACTATTGAATTTTTGTTAGCATTTAGATGGTTTTAACTTGTTCAAACATTGAGAACATTTTAATTCACATAAACATTAACTGCATGCATATAAGGATCATTGAAAGAATAACTATGCACAAAAAAACATGCAGATTTATATTGGGAAACCCTTTTGGGGAAGAAAACGTAGTAGAACTTCTTCACTATAGATTCATTAACCAAGTAAAATGTCAATACAATGAAGAGATAAATTTATTTTATAGAAAGATACCAAAAAATATTAGATACACAAGAGAGATATACAAAATAAACTTCCTAATAGAATAGTATTATTGAGAACAAGAGATATAACCCAAAATATGTCTTCACAATGTTGCTTCTTCTGCTCCTCTGGAGTTGTGCAATTGTTCACTTGAACTTGTGAATTGTGTGTGTTACAAATGATCCAACATAACTTTTATTTATATAAGTGACATCACTTTACTTTTAACTTAGGGTAATTTACTAGTTTTAATTGCTCTTTAAATTATTCATACTGAATGGTAAAGATATAAACAATACTACTCTAAGAAGGTAAACTACTTGTTAATTAACTATTCCACTTTTTAATCTAAGAATTAGAAAGATTTATAAACAACTTCAGAAACTAACCATACAAGGTATTATAACATGGGAAAAAAGATTACAACAACTGGAGATACTTTACAAACTTCAACAACTAAGCTATACATGCAATTAACAAATGTACATAATAGTTAAACTAAATTATCTAGTTCCACTCTCCTTGATTGTTTAGTGGATATGCATTCACTGTGATTGGAACTAGAGGAGGAGTAGTGTCAAAATGGCTTTCAAAAGAAGCAAAGAAACTAAATGGGATTAAATCTAACTTAACTTATACAAATATGTGCAAGATAAGGAAGGTCCAACAACAGGTGACGGTAAACATGGTGATCTATTCCATAAGCAACTGATTTTTACAAAGGGAATCTAACTTATAAACCAGTAGACAATTTAATAAAATAAACAAGTAGAAAACTTAATAAAGATAACTTTAATAAGAAGAAAGTAGAAAACTTAATAAAGATAACTTTAATAAGAAGAAAGTAGAAAACTTAATAAACATAACTTTAATAAGAAGCAAGTAGAAAACTTTATAAAGATAACTTTAATAAGAAGCAAGTAGAAAAATTAATAAAGGTAACTCTTTTAAATCCTATTCTACAAATCTCTTTAGTAACCACATAGTAAAAAAACAGGTCCTACTGCTATGATCAATTTACAAGGTGCTAATGTACTTTTCTAGTACTTTGACATGTCTAACCCTAAATTCAATATACACAAGGATAAATTAAACCAAACTAAAGATATAATTACCACACATTACAACAGTATTGAATAAGGAAATCGGAGACAAAAGAAACAAAACAAAGCATAACTTGAAGCATATTTAGGTAAGAGAAGGTGGAAAATAAGGATGGAACTTGATAATACTTTAAATAATCTAAACTAAGGTCCTAATGATGAACATAACCATTATCTAATTACCACAATCAGAACATAATTCAAAAGTTAAAGAAACAAGACTTTAAACAGACTTAAAAACAAATTGGGAATACTAAAGGTCGAACGAATGGCTGGATAATAGACTGGAAGGTGGGCCTAAATGACAAGCTGAACAGGCTGTCTGAATGACAATTCGTATAGAGAAAACAGTATAAAATAGCCTAAATGATCTAATTATCAGTTTATTTTGTGCACATGAAGACAAAATGCATAAAGAACGGGAAGTAGACCTACTTAGTGATCGAATTTAAAAGCAAAATAACTTAAGCTAATTCATGATTATAAGGGAATTATTATCTATTGCATTATTAAACAAACTAAAATATAACCAAAATAAACTTATAACAAGACAAGACTTTAACAAAACTGAACCTATTGCAAATTGACTCTAAGATATCAAAGCAATCTACTCTGTGCACTTGTCAACATAAAACTAAATCATAAACTAGAAAAGACTAGAAAGGAAACTAAAGGAAAACTATGCGCGCAACTAGTTATTTTTAATCTATGAAATAGAAACTATACTAACAGTGTAATATGGGTGAAAGAAACTTCAACAAGCATACATTACATAAACAAGAGAATAAACGATTACAGTAACTTAATCATAGAAAAAAATTGGAAACAAACCTACTTATCTGCAAGGAAAGAGATGACAAAAATACACACAAGAATGAAAACCACTGGTTGATGAGGGGCCCTCTCAGCAATCAGGGTGATGCTTCATTAAACACTTACACGAACAAGATCATATACACAGTAGGAATGTAACTTCTATTAAAATGTGGAACAGTATTACAGAGTTTCTCTAAAAATTGATTGACAGAATGTAAAACTAGCTAACTATGCTCTCACTTGGAGGCATTTATATATATCGTTTATAGGGATGAGCAGGTCGACCCTTTCAGTGGTCGACCGCTCCTGAAATTATTCAACCATTATTACAAACAATTGATTGAATGCCAACACACAACACTTCTCCTTCTTCCTTGCACGTGTTGTGGCATGAGGATTCTCTTTGACGTGGACTGGTGTCATGGTGTCAAACAAAGAAGGCAAGCTGACGAGCCTTCTAGAATGAGGGTCATTCTATCACCCAGAAACGTGGACACATATAAACTAAAAACCATTCCATGCTTTAACGCTTTGTAATATGCCATAAACAATGTGTGTCTTGATCGATGAGCTAGATGGTGAGTTGGATGCGATCTGCACATATCTAGTGTGATGTGTGTTATACCTAAATCCTATCACCATCATGTGATGAGACCCTTAACTTCCATGCTTTCCCTTAATCCCAACACTTAGAGTGCAAAATTGCTCTGTTTGTCAATTCTACTTGAAAAAACCTAGCACTGTGCTTACCTTGTGGTTGATGAGCGGTACCTTGCTCAGCACTGCCTATATCCTATTTTAGAGAAGTGGTGCCACTGCCTATGGTATTTGGTCTTAAATCAATTCTCATCTAAACCGCTCCATCATAAGGGAACAAAAGCGGCACCCTGGGTAAAATGGGAAAAAGAGAAGTTTCTCGAGGCTTCTAGAACTTGAGCCTTGTGTCCTCCCTTATCCCTATCATTATGGGTTAGTTTGAGCTTGAGATCCCCCATGGTAGGATCTTGGAGACACCTCACCCACAATTCTCTCAACTATTCCTATCCATTGAGCCTTATAAATATAAGCTCATATCCATAGTTGAGGGGGAGAACTATAGAGGTATTGTTATGCTGTTGGATTGACTACCTAGTCCAAATCATTGGAGAGCATAAAGAGCAAAGTTGGAGCTTATGGGGATGAAGTGTTTGTCTCTTGGAGGGGCTTGTCGACACTAAGGAAATGGTTGTAAGCGTATCCATACATTCTTAATGCAAAGCTGATTTCCTTCCCACATTACTGTTGTTTTGATTTCGCATGTACATGTTGTTAGATTCCTTAGTCACTAACATGGATAAGTAGATGATTTTCTGGTAGCTTTGATGTGTTTGCATCTTTGATCTGTTTGCAGGTACACAAGTTCACAATTGAAGCAGTATTCCAAGTGTCTACGACATTCAGGGAAGGTTCATCCTTTGTCGTTCACTCATTTGTTTTGGATCTGAACCATTCAGACTAGAGGAACAACTTCTATCCGCAGAAGGTGCAATATTCCTGAAAACAAATCTGGCGAATCCGCTGGGGAGCAAAGCAAATTTCAGTTGATCTGATCTTCCTCAGTCCTTGATCTCTTGTTTGAATCTAGGCTCCATCTCCAACTCTCTTTAGTCATATCTACCATCTGACTTAGTGAATTTTAATTTGAAACTTTTAGATCTGTTCAGATCTAAACTATTTCAACCTTATATGCTCTTTTTTACTATCAATTCATCAGTCTTTACCTTGATTTGATCAATTTTTAACTTGAATTCTCGTTCTAGTTGTGTTTTGGATCTATTCAGGGAACCGCACATGTGCCTTTGGCAAGAAGTGGTGCCACTGCCTGAGTCCAGTTGGTAGTAGGAGGTTCCACCACCTGAATCCAGTGAGAAAGGAGTGGTTCTGCCTCAAAACCACCTATCAAAAGCTTTATCTACATGGTTCCAAGTAGGCCCTAATCCAGACTTTGTATTTTTATTTTTGTGTGTTTTCGGCTTACTTTTTGATGAAAATGAATTGTACATTCTGCATTCACTTTGATTGTTATATTCTTTCTGCATTCAAAGAGAGTTTATGTTTCTTGCATTTGATTTTACATTATTTTCTTTGCTTGAAACCTCTTGCTCTTTTCTGAAGATATTACTCATTGGAATTGGAAATATACATTCATTTTCTTGTGTATGCTTTGGTTTGTTTTGGACTTGGAATGCGTGAGTGATCCATGTTTTTTTTAGTCTTTCTTTGCTTGGGGAGATTCTTGTTTCCTTTTGCATGCTGATTCTTTCAGTGCTTGGTAGGAAATATTGGTTCTTTGTTTCCTTATCTATTTCAAAGAGAAGTTTTAGTTTTCTCTCTCTTTTGCTTTATTCACAAGCTTGTTGAACAATTTTCTTCTTGTTTTGTGCATGATTGTTTGAAATTCTAGATCATACTTTCATTCAGAAGAAATATTTGTTTTCAACTTTGTGTCCATTAGAGTTAGTTTTGTTTGGAAATGTTAGTGAAATCATCTTTCCATTAAGTTTTTATGCATCTTTTTCAAGCATGAAAAGATAGGAAACATTTTTGGTTTATTTAAGTTTGATGTTCTCTAGATCTCTTTTTTATTTGCTTTGAAGATTGTTTGGGGTGCATTGATATTTCACTTTTCTTTTGAAAAGGTAGAATTGCATTTGCATTTGGGTGTGCATTTTGTGGAAGAAAAGTAAATCTCTCTCCCTCTCTTAGGTATAATTTCATTGAAGAGGAAAATTTTCATTGTCATATAGATCAGTGTGCATCTTCTTTAAATTCAAGTTTTCACTCCATGGTTCCACCTAAACGCACAAGATAAAATTAACGGTAGTACTAGGTTAAAAATTTTAGCAATTTGAGTGATAAGTTAGAGACGTGTTCGGGCATCATTAAGCGTAGGAGTTGTCGTTACTTGTCCACACTACAACCCAAGACTCGCGTGGTTCTTCCACGTACCATCGGTATATTGAACGGCCTTTCACGTACCCTTGAGGTATATCGAAAGGTACTTCACGTACTCAATTGTATATAGGAAGGCCCCTTGTGAACGGTTGTGCATTAGACAACACTAATACTGATTTGAGCTCCCACGTACCTTGCGTATATCAGGAGACCCTTTTAGCAATCCTCAAACCATCTGAGTTATCCTTTTGGCCTGTCCTGTGAGGTTCTTGACTATTATCCACTCCTTTCACATGTTTGCTTGTTGCTTTTAGTTTTTGCAGTACTTGCTTGTGCATGGTATTTAGGGGGTTATTAGATAGTTTAGAGATGGAATCCCAATCTGGGACTACTACTCAAGAGGTCCCTTTCCAAGGTGTACCTTTTGTATTCCCTCCAAGTGAAGGTATTGTTCCTCCCTTTATTGCCACTCTAAATCTTCCTAGATTAACTATAGGATTACCGGTCTGGATTTTTAATCCGATAATTCTTGTTACACCTAATGTTCAAATGTCACCTCTCCTCTAGGAGAGGATTGACCTCAACCTAATCCCTCTCCTTCTTCGTCAGTTGTTGTTTCACCCCTTTCTTCTTCTTTGCTTGACCAAAGCTCAATGGTTAGTAGTCATGTGGATAAGAAGAAGAAGAAAGGGAAGGGTAAAAAGAAGAAGGATAAGAAAGAGAAAAAGCAGCAACCATCTGCTCTTGATGGTGCCTGAGAGAACACCCGAAAAACCCAAGTTCCCTTGTAAGCTTTGCAAGGGGGGCCACCTTCTTAAGGAGTGCCCTAGTCTATCCTGTGTACAAGAAGAGTGGTATAAAAGGTCCAAACCGTCTATGTCATCAACCTCTGATCATCATGTTGATGATACTCCCTCAACTAGTGACCCATTGGTAAAAGGTCGTAAGGGTAAAGTATTGTATCCTTGTTTGATATGCAAGGCTATGCATCATACTTTTCTTTGTCCAAGCACGGATGAAGCTTCGCGTTGGTTGGAAAATATTACTGATCATCAACAGGTGATTCCAACAAGTGATAGTAAGTTATTCCTTGATTCCTCCCTGGTTGACCAAGTGATCAATTCAGTTTCATCTATAATTGATCCCACTCTTCCTTCGGAGAGTGAAGTGGTCAAGTAAATGTCATTTCCACTTGATCCCGCTCTTTCATCAGAGATTGTTAAGACTGAAGTAGTCACTTTGACCAAATATTTGTCTTGTTCTTCTCTTCCAGTAGAGAATGAACTGAAACCTGCTGATTTTTTATGCTTCGTTTTGATTGTTCTCGACAAGAGGAAATTTTGTCTCTTTCAATAGAACCTCTCCAAGTACTGATGTTATTTCCTTTGACTAGAGTAACCTAACAGAGTCTCATCTTCATTCGAGTGTTCCTTTCCAGATAGTTGTGAATGTTACTGCTAGGCAGATTCTTCGCACTATTGTAGATGAAGGGGCTTCTGTTAGTATTTTATCCTCAAATGCTTTCCAAGCTTTAGGTTCACCTCATCTTGTGCCATCCACTTATCAGATACTTGCTTTTAATCATAGGCCTACTGCACCTTTAGGGACTCTTCCTTATTTACCTATTACACTAGGAGGAAAAACTGTCTGCATTGATGTTATAGTGGTCCAAGGTCCTTTAGAGTTTAATCTGCTCCTTGGACGTGATTATGTTTACACTATGAAATTCATAGTGTCCACACTCTTTAGAGTTATGTATTTTCCCGATGATGGGAATATTGTGACCATTTATCAGCTTTCTTTTGTTACACCTAACCATCACATCACTCCTAGTAATTAGATTGCCCTGAATGTGTTGCATGTTCTTGTGGTTCCTTCCCCTTCTTCTAGTTAGATTCTTCCCATCATAGGTAAAATGGGGGGCATGGCTCTAGTCTATAGACATCATAATGGAGCTACTTCATTGGATTTTTATGTAATGGGGGAAACCTACCAACCTCTGAATATCATGTTGGGTAGGAGCAGCTTTGAGAGCATAGTTTACTTTTGGTTTCAAGCTCGTTAAAAAATAAAACCACTCCTTAAGCATAGTTTACCTTTTGGTTTCAAGCTCGTTAAAAAATAAAACCACTCCTTAAGCATAGTTTACCTTTTGGTTTCAAGCTTGCATAAAAATGAAACCATGTGGCGAGCATATTTCCAATTCTATGTCAAGCTCATTAAAAAATGAAACAGATTCCTCTGAGCAAAGTTCCCATTCTATTTCAAGCTCATTAAAAAATGAAATGGATCTCCTCAAGCATAGTTTACCTTTTGGTTTCAAGCTTGTATAAAAATGAAACCATTCCTGAGCGTAGTTCATTTTCTATTTCAACCTCGTTAAAAAATGAAGTAGGTCTCCTCAAGCATAGTTTACCTTTTGGTTTCAAGTTTGTATAAAAATGAAACCATGTTCCAAGCAAAGTTACCTTCTGTTTCAAGCTTGTGCAAAAATGAAACAGATCCCTTTCCTTTGATTCGAGTCTTCCCTTTAGTGTTAGAACTTGAACCTTCTTTTCACCTGCCCAATTCTCATTCTTCCCTCCCCCCTGGTGAACATTTTCACATTAGTAACCAGGTTTTTAGGTTGGGTATGGAAGAAGAATCATCAGACAAAACGAAGCTTTGGGGGCATGTCGAGCCCCTAGCAACCATGCTAGGGGTAAGCCTCGCTAGCAATCATACTGGGGGAAAGATTCCAACCTCTGTATATCATGGTAATGGGATTTTTCAAGCATAGTTTACCCATTGGCTTCGAACTTGCATAAAAATGAAACCAATATTTGAGCATTCTTTCAACTGATCTTTGAGCTCGTTAAAAACAATAAGATGGTGTTGAGCTTACTTTTCATTTTTCGCGCTCTGGTTAAAACATGAAAAGTGGTTTGAGCTTAGTTTATTACTTTTTTGTGCTCTAGATTCAAACATGAAAAAGGTTAATAGAGTCCTCTTTAAGCTCTTTTCAAACTCTTAAAATGTGAAAAGATAGTCGAGTACTTGTCTTCTTCATACTCATAAAAGTATTTGAAGAGTCATCTCTCCAACACTAGGTCATCTCTTTTTCAGTTCGAATAGACTATTTATGAAAAAGGAAAACTCCAACCAATCATGACTGGAAGAGTTCTCTAAGGTATTATTTTATACTTTTTCAGGCCCTAGGAACTAAATCATACGAAAAAGGACCCCTTTGGAGTTTTATTTAGTTTGTTCAGACTCTCTAAACATGAACTACACTGAGTTTTCTTTCATTGGACTCGTTAGATTAAACATTGAGAGACCCCATTTTTTGGGGACGAACCCCTCCTCTCTTAGGTTCGTAAAACATATAAGTTTGGACTTGTCTTCAGACGAGCTATAACGAGTGTTTGTTACCCTCTTTGAACTCGTAAAAATGAAAAGAGGCATTCATCAATCATTATGGGTAAAATGGGAAGGGAATCATTTTTGCAAACAAATGGAAGTAGTTAGTCATTACCTTTAAACATGGAACTTGTCTGCATATCATTTCAGTCAATTAGGTATTCAGCTAATCTCCATGACGATCCACTTTCATGAGTCATGCCACTCCTTTGAGTCTTTCAAAATAATTTATTGTCCATCATCGCATTATGTGTTTGTTTGGTTTAGTCATGTTGCCAAGTCTTTTGTCATGTTGCCCGATGTTCAAAGGGAAGTTGAAGAAGTTTTGCCTCTGCAGTCAAAACAGTCTCTATGTTAGTACTTTTGAGTCGGCCTTATGGTTACTACATTCACATCATTCCAAAACTATGTTCTGAGTTTCGTGTCATCGATGTGGGACTCATCATGGCCCTCCTTCGACGAGACTATTCCCGTCGACATTAGCTCATCATCCGGGAAATAGTATTAGAAACAAAACTTAGTACCTTGAGATCTGTATTCCTTAATGACAGATTCTCTCGCTCTCAACATAGGTTCGCATCATTAACCTTTGATCGATGGAATCGACTGGGTGTTTGACATCAATACATCTATTCATGCTCAGTAGATTGTACTAGGGTACCTTGGGAATCATTGACATCAATGGTGATCTCCCTCGCACTTATTAATGGTTCACATCATTGGCCGGTAATCAAGTGGTTTCTACCATGTTCGAATTCAGATCATTGTAATCACATGGATAGAATCGTACTTTGGGAAGACGAGATGAAGACCCTGGGTATTTTTTAGCGCTCATTGCTTTCCATAGGCTGCGATGGAGTTTTGTATATCTAGCATGGATCCACATTTGTATGGTCATGGCTATGCTCAAATTTGCATATGTATGACATAGATCTACGTTGTATATCCAGTATCTATGTCCAAGTTTGATTCCTCTATCACATGGATCTAAGTTGTATTCTAGTATCCATGCTTGTTTATTCCTCTCATGGATCTGCCTTGTATCGGTCTATAGCCATGAGTTGGTTACATTTGTCTATGATTTAAAATTATTGATGTACTATAGATTCCTACTAGACGACATTCTCCGATCAAGCTGACATTTTCACCTCGAAGTGACAACTTGTTCTCTCAAATCTCTTGCTTATCATATCCATCTAATTCTCATGCTTTGGGGGGAATTCTGTTATACCTAAATCTTGTCACCATCATGTGATGAGACCCTTAAATTCCATGTTTTCCCTTAATCCTAACACTTAGAGTGGAAACTTGCTCTGTTTGTCAATTCTACTCGAAAAAACCTAGCACCACGCTTACCTTGTGGCTAATGAGCGGTACCTTGATCAGCACCGCCTATATCCTATTTTAGAGAAGCGGTGGCACCACCTATGGTCTTTGGTCTTAAAGTGTTTCTCATCTAAATTTCTCTGTCATAAGGGAACAAAAGCGGTACCCTGGGTAAAATAGGAAAAAGAGAAGTTTCTCGAGGCTTCTAGAACTTGAGCCTCGTGTCCTCCCTTATCCCTATCATTATGGGTTAGTTTGAGCTCAAGATCCCCCATGGTAGGATCTTGGAGCCACCTCACCCACAATTCTCTCAACTATTCTATCCATTGAGTCTAATAAATATAAGCCCATATCCATAGTTGAGGGGGAGAACTATAGAGGTATTGTTATGTTGTTGGATTGACTACCTAGTCCAAATCATTGGAGAGCATAGAGAGCAAAGTTGGATCTTATGGGGATGAAGTGTTTGTCCAATGGAGGGGCTTGTTAACACTAAGGAAATGGTTGTAAGCTTATCCATACATTCTTAATGCAAAGCTTATTTCTATCCCACATTACTGTTGTTTTGATTTCGCACGTACATGTTGTTAGATTCCTTAGTCACTAACATGGATAAGTAGATGATTTTCTGGTAGCTTTGATGTGTTCACATGTTTTATCTATTTGCAGGTACACAAGTTTACAATCAAAGCGACATTCCAGGTTTCTACGACATTTAGGGAAGGTCTTCATCCTTTGTCGTTCACTCATTTGTTCTGGATCTGAACCATTCAGACCAAAGGAACAGCTTCTGTCCGTAGAAGGTACAATATTCCTGATAACAATGCGTGTCCAATCGTTGGCTCATTCAAGGACTATAACCTACAAACAAATTCGCACATATATCAAACGTGTTCTCAAATGGCATCGAATTTAATTAATAAAATCGTGAAATAACAATAATAAACCAGAATTTGCATAAACGCAAATATATTCATACCTGAGGCTAAATGATAAGCTGTATAACATAAATATGTCAAAAAGATGACAAAATAGATGTCAAAAAGTGTAATTTACCATCCGAAAATGGTGACAAAACTAGGATCAACATTCCCCCAAACCGGAGAAATGCCAGGTCCCACTCAGCAAAACAAAAGACGAGTCAGGAAGAATGTTGAGCTGCGTTAGCAGCTACCTTCGACTTGGAAGATGAAACAGGGGATTTAAACTTCAATTGTTTGGCCTGAGATTTTAAAACAGCACGCCTCTTTTGTCAAATGTTATGTGACGAATTGATAGCCTTGTTGAGGTCTTCAACAACTTTAACTTGCAGACACAAATCCTTATTCTCTTCTCGAAGTTCTGCAATTAACTTGGTGTATTATTCATTTCGAATTATTGACTGTGCCAATTATTGAGTTAATTGGCCTACTGTTGGATGATTAGGATTGGATGGTTCTATAGGATGCTTAGGGTCTGGGTGTGGACTCAATTCCCTGGATGGTATCTCGAGGTCAACAGAGGGAACTTGTATTTCAAGATTCATTCCTTGAGTAGGTGTAGGGACAGTCCCACGAGCAACATCTTTAATAAATTTGGCTGAGACACTAGCCAATGTGTACAAAGTTGAGTCTAGGTCAGGTTTATTTGCTTCGTCCATGCTGTCTGGATGACTAGACTGAATATCGGGCTGAACCATGGTTTGGACAATGGGCCAAAAAATGGATTGGGAAAACTTTGCCTTCTGGTCCCTAGTATGAATTCATGGAAAAGGTAAAAATTCAGTAGACATAGGATTAACAAGGGTAGAGCAGGAAGATGGGCTGGCTTCTGATGTATCTTCATCGATGTGCATGATGTCGGGGATTTTCTTCTCTACAGATGGGGTTTGACTGGCTTCACGATTATGGATATGCCTAGGGAGTTTTCAAATATTGAGATGGGGGTTAAGAAATTTAAACACAAAAGTATCCCAAGTCTGGTTCCTTTCTTTAAGATGATCCAAGATCAGGAGCTTAATCAGACTCTGGTGATATAAAATTCCTTTAGGGTTAATGTTATTCTTCCTAACTTGGATGGATATTTTCTCTAAGCTTCTAGGGAAATAAAAAGGAAAATTAAGGAACTGTTGATTAACAAAATGTGCTAGCAAACGAAGATGGAAATCTTTGAATACACTGAACTTACCCTTGCAGGTGATAAGGTGGATGATGACGATCATAGGGTTGAGGTATTCTGGCTTAATCCATTTTTGGTGGAATCCTTTGATGCCTGCAACATGCCAGTATTCTGGGTTAAGAGTAAAGTTTTGGAACGCCCGTTGAAGAAACCAATGTTTATGCCAGTGAGTGCCCTCTCTTGGTAGCTTAGTCACAAGGGCAATAAACTCCTCAGTTACCGAAAAGGTGAGATGACCAACCCTGGCCATCCTACCATCAAAACCCATCGTGAAAAGCAGCGAAATATCTTCATCATATCCTTGCAGCATGTGAAGAAATGGGTTCCACCAAGCCCGAAAGAATATCTCTCGGCACTCTCAAAATTCTAGTATCTAAAATAAATCTTGATAGCTTTCGGGTTCAAGGAGATTCGACATTGTTCAAACAGAGGTTAGGATGCAAGGTTTGCAGAGGATACAGGGAGATGGTGACTAAAATGGCTCTGCAGGGATGATAGTAAGTGAGGGGGACAGAATGGAAATAAAATTGCAAGAGGGTGGTTTAAAACAGGCTCCATTCAATCAATCAAACAATCACGCCAAAACTCAGCACGTTTAGGCGATTGTTCCATTATGAAAAATATTAAGTCGTGTGTCATCAAAGGCCGCATGTGTTAATGAACTCGTAAGGTTTTAATTAGTTCAACCATGTCCAAAGTAAAACTTTGGACAGGTTGAACGTATTAATCAATGTGAATGCATAAATCGCATTCACAACCATAATAACCTTGATTTAACAAGAGGTTCAATCATTTGATGGTTTATGCGTGTGATTGGGTAAGAGGATAGGGGTGATGACAGTGCCATGATGATTACAAATATACTAAGGTCATATCACATCCGTATGTGGTTTAAACAAGATCGTATCATGTCAAAATCATGCAAAATCATAGATCGAGATTAGCCTTAATAAAGTCATAATGCTCTTATAAGCATGTAGATGTGACTTAATAATCATAGGTATAGCTCAACTAACTTAAATTTTTTCCCAAAAACAAAATTAACCTAACACCATAACATGCTTTAATCATTAGTGCCATAATATCATAGTTTTTATTCAGATCGTCATTTGGCATTTCATTCGGATCAGCATTCGACCCTTCATACAGTCCTGCATATGATCCTTCATATGGGTTTTTTTTCTGTAAAAATATGCTTTGTTGGATCGGGTTGTTGTTAATTATCCTTAAAACACTTGTCATTTGTTAGAGATAAATGAACCTTTATATAAATAGTCATAAAAATAAAGACAGTATAATCTTCACAGTTTAAACACAGCATAATATTCCTCCCCCAAACCAAATATATGGCGTGTCCTCAATCCATGCAAGAAAAACTAAGTAATTTCAAAATAGTTTAATACAGATTTCTATCATTCTGTTATCATTTTTGCAAGAAAAAGAAAAACTAACTAGTAAATGGAAATTATTCATATATGTATATTTATCAGAAATAACAATGCTTAGAAAGATCAGGTGAATAATGCTAGTATAATTGAGAAATGCCATAGGAAAATCTAGCCATCCATGCCGATTGTAAGGATTTCTTGTCATCTCAAGAATATTTTTGAGTTTACCCTAGTGAGATTCTATAGCTATGGGTCCCATTTCTAGGATAATCATATCCTAGGTATTGGTTGAATTAGATGGCCAAATCCAAGCCCAAATTACAACCATTCTCTAATAACATCATAAACAATTGGCCTACACATGTATTTATATATATTCTGGTTTCTTTACAAATATATTATCATTTTTCTGAACCATGTGCATAGTAGTGCATTAACCAAATATCTTTTACCCGATATTTCCCCACTGCCAACAGGCCTATTAAGTGCCCCGATGGGTTTATCATGGTACCATGCAAGCATAGCCTCACTGCCAGCAGACCTGTTCAGTACCCCGATGGGTTTACTTGCATTTACCAAGTTTCCTTGTTTGCAAATGTTACTTAGCATTCACCCGCTGCCAGCAGGCCTGTCCAGTACCCTGATGGGTTTTCTTTGTATAATGATTTTGTGTATATGGAAGTTTGTTGGTACTAGAGCATGCTAAGACTACTAAACACATAATTCAAATTTAGAACAAACCTCATAAGTAATTTTTCTAATGGCCTTAATTATGGATCATGTCAAAAGAGAATAACTTAAAGTTGTTCTTTGAACTTTCAGTCTATCTTCTTCACAAAAGTTCAGTAATGTTCCCCACGAGAAGAAATTTCACTTACTTTCGAGTTACCACAAAAATGCTTAAGAGGCAAGTTTTGATAATAAGTATAGGATGAACTAGTAGTCCATAGGTGTAAGATGAGAATATGAAGAACATGATGATTAGAGTAGGTCTTTCAAGCAATTGTTCTATTAAATCAGAAATATACATGTCTAAATCAAAATACCATATATAAGAGCATAACAAATCATAGAACAAATGGTTAGGGATGATATACAAAGAATTCTTTAATTGCACCATAAACTTCAATTTTGATAATAACCAAAAAGAAGGAGTTAAGATATATTATGAGTTTTTTTTAGTGCACTTCCCTTTTTAGATAATACCTCATGAGCTCCTTATAGAGACAAAGTATTTGTAATCAACTGCAAAATCACTTGTTAGATGATTCATATTTATTCAAAAATCATTCATAAAAATGAGAAAAAAGGAAAAGAGTCTTCCTATTTTAATTGACAAGACTGCAACAAGTGATCATGGGAATGAATCCTCTATATAAATGTAGTTAATTTGTTGGAAATGAATCTTATTTATTCGGTCAAACACAAACATATTTACATATATACAAGTAATGACAACCCAAAATAACTTTAAGGATCAGGAGGAGGAGGAATAATTTCCTCTTCAATCAATTCCATCTCCTTTTGCTACAAGATATTTTGTACGAAATCATGTTTGGATATTGGTTGGTGGTAATGTCTAAGTCTCTGTCCATTTGCTACAAAGTAAATTTGTGAACCATCAATTGTCTTAATTTCTACTGACCCATTATCGAAAGCTGTAACTACTTCATATGGACCCATCCAACGAGTAGTTAATTTTTCTTTAAAATTTTTGTACCTTGAGTCAAATAGTAATGCCCAATCCCTAGTATTAAATTGATTTTGTTTAATAAATTTATCATGCCATTTCTTCCATTGATTTTGTATTAACATTGTTCTTTAGAGTGGATCCTGTCTGATTTCATCTAATTCATTAATCTGTAACACTCATTGTTTATGTGCTTCGTCCAAATTCATGCCTAATTGTGCTGCCATATGAAAGGTCTTAACTTGAAATTCAATAGGTATAAGGACTTTCTTGCCATATACTAGCTCATAGGGGGTATGACCAGTAGTGTTTCTCCATGTTATCCTATAGGCCCACAAGGCTTCTGGGAGTCTATCTGCACAATCCTTATGATGTAGATGAATAGTTTTCGTTAAGTTAGCTTCCAATACCTTGTTGGTTGATTCCACCTAGAAATTAGCCTGGGGATGGTAAGGTGAGGATTTTCAATGTTGTATACCATATTTTGTGGTAATCTCTTTCATTAATTTAGAGGTAAATTAAGAACCTTGGTCAATGATGGTTTCTCTTGGCACACCAAATCGAGTGAATATCTCTTCATATATGAATTCTACTCCTGATTTATTTATGTCCCTAAACAAAGCTTTAGCTTCTACCCACTTGGTAACATAGTCTATGCAAACCAAGATATACTTCTTTTTATGAGACATGGGAGAAATCGGTCCTACAAAATCCAGAGCCCATTTCTCAAAAGGCTCTACCATGACCTAAGGCTATAAGGGCATCTGATCAAATGACGTAGGTCTACCCATTCTTTGGAAACTATCACATCCTTTAACATATTTGGCATCATCCTTGAAAATGCTCGGCCGATAATAACTGGAGTGCAGAACTTTGTATGTCGTCCACTTATCAGAAAAATGTTCTCCACATGGTCCATCATGGCATGCATGGAGGATATCTGTCATTTCATCCTCCCATACGCATCGTCTAATAATAAGATCTAGTACAATACGAAAGAGATCATTATCAACCCAGGAATAGTTAGAGATCTGAACTATAATGTGACATTTCTTAGGTGGGGACAAGTGATTTGGTAATTTCCCAATTGCTAAATAATTGGCAATGTTTGCAAACCAAGCAGTTTGAACAGATACAGCAAATAGATGTTCATCAGGAAAAGTATCGTCAACGGGTTTAGTACCTTCATCATGTTGAATACAGGAAAGGAAATCTACTACTAAATTCTCTTTACCAGGTCGGTCAATGATGGTAATGTTAAATTATTGTAATAAAAGAGGCCACTGAGCCACCCTACCATTGGTAATTGGTTTATTCATTAAAAATCTGTTGGCAGAGTGATCCGTATGCACAAAAACTTCATATCGCATAATGTAATGGCGACATTTATTAATATAATAGACTACTGCCGAAAATTCTTTTTCAATAACAGTATAATTTAGTTCAGCAGGGGTCAAATTCTTGCTAATAAAATAAATGGCATAAGGTGATTGGCCTTCTTTTTGGCCTAGGAATCCTCCTATAGTCATATCATAGGCATCAGTGGATAAATGAAAAGGAAGGGACCAATCGAGACCCCTAAGTATGGGTGCCACTGATAGTTTAGCTTTTAACACCTCGAAAGCACTTTGACAAGATTCGGTCCATTGGAATTCTACATCCTTTGTAAGTAGCTTAAACATTGGTGCAGCTATTTTAGTGAAATTATCAATAAAATGGCGATAATAACCTACATGGGCAAGAAATATTCTTACCTCTTATTGAGTTTTTGGAGAAGGAAGGCCAACAATTACTTCTATTTTCTCAAGATCCACCTTAATTCCTTGGGAAGAAACACAATGCCCCAAAACTATGCCTTTTGCTAATAACATTTTGCATTTTTCGTGACTAAGGGATAGGTTTGTTTCTTGACATCAAATCGGGACCTTCTCAAGGTTAGCAAGAGCTTCTTGAATGGTATTACCATTGGCAATAAAATCATCCATGTACACCTCTACACAGTCATGTATAATATCAGCAAAAATTCCTAAAACTGCAGGCTAAAAAGTGGCAGGTGCATTACATAATCCAAATGGGAAAACTCTATAGGCATATGTTCCCCAAGGGCATGTAAATGTAGTCCTATCTTGATCCTCAGGTGCTATTAAAATATTATTATATCCACTATACCTGTCAAGAAAAGAAAAATGTTGCTTACCAGACAGAGTATCAAGCACTTGATCAATAAAGGGAAAAGGGAAGTAGTCTTTAAGAGTGGCCTTATTTAGCTCTCTAAAATCAACACGAATACACCATTTTCCTTTGACTTTATTTGGTACTACCACTAGAGGAGACACCCATTTACTGTCAGATATAGGATAGATGAAACCAACATTGAGAATTTTTTGTAACTCCTCTTTTACTATATCTTTTAGAGCAGGATTCATCCTCCTCTAAGGCTGCCTTATAGGGGAGATACTGGAATCCATGTAAATATGGTGAATACAAGTGTCAGGGTGTATACATTTCTTGTTGACTCTCGGTTAACCCTACATTTATGTGTAAAACGTCCCCAGGGCTAACTTCACAAGGCACCGTATAAGACCCTATGTTCTCTTCAATTTCAAATACACATGGTGTTTCTATGAATGTTGAGAGAGCGACATTTTTTTGAAACTCATCTCCAAATATTTGATCAAATTGGGAAAAAGAATGCAGAAATTCTATATAATTTGTGGAAGATACAAACTGCTTTAATACATTCTCAGTAGTTTGCTCCTAAAGTGCCCAGGAGTAGTCACTAGGAAGGGAAAGGTCATCAAAGTTCTCATCCCCAAAAGGACAATTTAACCACCACAAATTTTCAGTTATTGGTTGTGCTAGGGGATATAAAATAAGTATTTGTGTAGACAACCCATTCGAAATAGTCATTTACCCATCCCTACATCCTATAAAGGCATTAGCAGTGGCTAACCATGGTCTCCCTAAGATAATAGGATGTCCTCTAGAAGGATCCTTTGATTCCATGACCATAAAATCGATAGGGTATTCCCATGAAGCTACTGATACAATAATATCATCCAAGACTCCAGCAGGTTTTACCGTGGTATGGTCTATTAGTTCTAGGATTGAAGGGGTAGGTCGGAGAAACTGTCCCAATTGTAAAACTTTTAAAACTGCGGTGGTCATCATATTAATGGAAGATCCTAAATTGATAAGTGTATTTTATATGGTGATATTATTTACAATCACAGTTACCACTTGGGCCCCTGGATTTGCATATTTTGCAATCGAAGATTGGTCTGTCATACACTTAGACATCTCTCCTATAATATGAATTGTGAGGGGCTCGTTTTGCTTCTTTCATGGGCGCTTAACGCATAGTTCCTTTATTACCTTGCTATAAATTTGTATATCCTTAATATCCTGTAATAGAGGAATTTTGACATAGATATTCTTTAGTTTGTTCATAATGTCATACTCGGGACGAACTACAGGTTTTTCTATTGCTAGTCGTTCCAGAAATGGAGGATTCCTTTGTTCCTGAATGGGTTCTTGTTGAGGATGGGTATTCCCTAAGATATTTGGAATATCCACATCCTGCAGAATAGCATCATTCATGACTTCATTTGAATATTCTTCGTCATTCTCTTCACGAATGATGACTAATGACCTGGGTCTGTCATTTACAACTCTTCCAAATCCTAATTGTATCTCATGTACAGGTACAGTCGAAATAACGTAGGATGGAAGAGTTTGCAACTCAATGATGTTAAGAGCTTGAGTTGGCTTATTATTTGGATTAGGTATCGGTTGTGCAGGTAAAAATGTAGGTCATGGAGGGTTTTTATTTTGGAAGTGATGAGGTTTTTGTGTAATAAGGGGAACTGGAGGCACAAACCCTTGTAAAAATTGTTGGGTATTGGTCGAGTGTTGAGGATAGGAATGATTAGGTGTGTAGACAGGTGGTGGTTGGGGGTAGGATTGTCCCCTCCACCTCTGTGGCCAATACTGTTGCTGAGTAAAATGAGGAGGAGGAGGATATTGGGGTGGCCAATGCTACCAACTTGTAGTGTTCCATTGTTGCAGTGGTTGGTAAGGTTGGTAAGAAGGTGGAGGATGCGGTGCCAGATTCTGATATAGTGGCAGGTCCTTTGGTTTCCAAGGAGGCCTCCTATATGTCTCACCAACATCCCCACTCTTGTATATGGATTGTAACCCTGGTAACAATGGGAAATCATCCTTTGGATGCTCCTCCGTACAGATGTGACATACAGAGATGTTGTTTAATGGGCATTCCCATTGGGGATGTTTAGTTCCGCATCTTGGACAAAAAATACCCATCGATGCTTGTTCCTCTTCTTTCATTTTCTTAGCTTGTAACACATCTAGTTGGGAAGCCATTGCTCCTAAAATATCATTTTTGAAATTTTACAATAGGTTTCCTAATTCTATCCTTGTGACTCCTCCTAAACTGGGAGTATTTCCTTTTAGACTTCTATTATAAGGTTCTTGAATATTTCTCTCGACTTTTCCCCTACTCCTAGAGTAATTTTTACATATCTCCCCAATTTGTGCAAAAGGTTTATGAGAGATATCGTTGGATTCCATGAGATTGAGGTTTCCTACCAGGTCTCCTCAGATCCCTTTAAGGAAGAGTGTTTGTACTGCATCTTCTTGAAGGTCATTATGTTTATATTTATGTAATGTATAGATAAATCTTTCGAGATAGTCTTCCAAGATCTCATCCTCGAGTTGTTGTATCTTAAAGATATCATTTTGAGAGTCTCTTGGTTTACAATACTCTTGGTATTTTCGTAAGAATGTAGTTTTCATATCTTCCTAAGTCCTGATACTAGATTCTCCTAATCCCATGAACCATCTTAAGGCAGATTCTTTCAGTGTAGCAGGAAAAAGTTTTAATTTATGGGCATCTTGTAGATAGTTATAAATTCTACAGAGGATGTCAAAATTGAACAAAAATGTGTCTGGGTCTTCACTACTTTTCCCATAGAAAGTAGGTAAGGAGGAATGAGGGATGTTCTTCATATTTATATCTTTTGCAGTGTCTAAAATAGGGAACCCAAAGGTAGTCTTAGTTCAATTTTCTCCTTGTCCTTCATAATTTCTAACCTCATCATGATCTTCATTCTCTCCCCGTCACTCCATGTAGGTTTGATTCCTAAATATTGTGTACCTAGGAGGCTCCTTTCGAGGTGATAATGGGTCGTCCCAACGTTCTTTTTCAGGGGATATCTTCTAACGATCAACTATGTTTTTATTAGATACTATAGGAATGGTAGGTGCTACTATGGAGGTTTCTATATGTGAAATAACTATATTTGTTGAGCCGCCAAAGAGGTCTTGTACCTAGGCAGGATCAATGAAATCAATAAAGTTAGGATCCCCTACTAATGAGAAGGTTGTATTGTTAGGTTTCTGCACTAGTGGAGGGTTAAGGGTTTCCAAAGGTTGACCCTCTTGAATTTGTTTAGCAATGGGATCCTTAGGACTTCCCGCAAGGATTTATTTCCCATCTATGGTTTCTCCTATAAATTCTTTAGGTTTCCAAGTAGAACTATTTCCTGTGTGGGTTCTCTGATACCTTTCTATTGAGTTAGTGGCATTTCGTCCCCCATAAAGGTTAGTAGGGATTTTAATAAGGTTTCGATAATTATCTCTAATGTATCTACCCTTAGAATCTCTAGGTCTATTCATGAAAAACTAAATCAAAGGGAAACCTATGCTACTAATACTACTACTACTAGATTTGGGGGCACCTATTATAACAGCTGCATAGGTTCTTACCTCTCATCTTACCGCTCCCCCGCCATCAGCCTATTATAAAACTTCATAAGGGGATTCTACTTATTCTACCTTACTGAACAACTCCCCAGCAACGGCGCCAAAAATGTTGGGTGTTATAATGTCTTAATTAATTCACCTAATATTTAATTATCGACCAAGGTTGGTAAACTTAGAGTTGACACAAAGTATATGTGAAGGTAGAGGGGTCCCTAGGGTGTCATGGAAATATTTTAACAAAGAAAAGATCGAAATATCTTTCAAAATGAAAAACCAAGCCAAACTCCTATAAATTCAACTATGAAGGTCATAAAAACAAAATAGAGTATTAGACTAGAGCAGTATCAAACTATACTACTCTACTCTATAGACAAACACTTAAAGGTAAATATATAAAAAATACTACTCTAAGAAGGTAAACTACTTGTTAATTAACTATTCCACTTTTTAATCTAAGAATTAGAAAGCTTTATAAACAACTTCAGAAACTAACTATACAAGGTATTATAACATGGGAAACAATATTACAACAACTGGAGATACTTTACAAACTTCAACAACTAAGTTATACATGCAATTAACAAATGTACATAACAATTAAACTAAATTATCTAGTTCCACTCTCCTTGATTGTTCTGTGGATATGCATTCATTATGATTGGAACTGGAGGAGGATTAGTGTCAAAATGGCTTTCAAAAGAAGCAAAGAAACTAAATGGGATTAAATCTAACTTAACTTCTACAAATATGTGCAAGCTAAGGAAGGTCCAATTACAGGTGACGGTAAACATGGTGATCTATTCCATAAGCAACTAACTTTTACAAAGGGAATCTAACTTATAAACAAGTAGACAATTTAATAAAAGAAACTAGTAGAAAACTTAATAAATATAACTTTAATAAGAAGCAAGTAGAAAACTTAATAAAGATAACTTTAATAAGAAGCAAGTAGAAAACTTAATAAAGGTAACTCTTTTAAATCCTATTCTACAAATCTGTTCGGTAACCACAGAGTAAAAAAATAGGTCCTACTCATATGATCAATTTATAAAGTGCTAGTGTACTTTTCTAGTACTTTGACATGTCTAACCCTAAACTCAATATACACAAGGATAAATTAAACCAAACTAAATATATAATTACCACACATTACAACAGTATTGAATAAGGAAATCAGAGACAAAAGAAACAAAACAAAGCATAAATCAAAGCATATTTAGGTAAGACAAGGTGGAAAATGAGGATGGAACTTGATAATACTTTAAATAATCTAACCTAAGGTCCTAATGATGAACATAACCATTATCTAATTACCACAATCAGAACATAATTCAAAATTTAAAGAAACAAGAATTTAAATGGGATTAAAAACAAATTGGGAATACTAAAGGTCGAACAAAGGGTTGGATAACAGACTGGAAGGTGGGTCTGAATGGCAGGCTGAACAAGCTGTCTGAATGACAGTCTGTATAGAGAAAAAAGTATAAAATAGCCTAAATGATCTAATTATCAACTGATTTTGTGCACATGAAGACAAAATACATAAAAAATAGGAAGTAGACCTGCTTAGTGATCGAATTTAATAGCAAAATAACTTAGGCTAATTCATGATTATATGGGAATTATTACCTATTGCATTATTAAACAAACTAAAATATAACCAAAGCAAACTTATAACAAGACAAGACTTTAACAAAATTGAACCTAGTGCAAATTGATTCTAAGATATCAAAGCAATCTACTCTATGTACTTGTCAACATAAAACTAAATCATAAACTGGAAAAGACTAGAAAGGAAACTAAAGGAAAACTATGCGTGCAACCAGTTATTTTTAATCTATGAAATAGAAACTATAATAACAGTGTAATATGGATGATAGAAACTTCAACAAGCATACATTACAAAAACAAGAGACTAAACAATTACAATAACTTAATCACAGAAACAAATTGGAAATAAAACTACTTATCTGCAAGGAAAGAGATGACGAAAATACACACAAGAATGAAAACCACTGGTTGATGAGGGGCCCTCTCAACAATCAGGGTGATGCTTCACTAAACGCTTACATGAAAAAGATCATATACACAACAAGAATGTAACTTCTATTAAAATGTGGAACAGTAATATAGATTTTCTCTAAAAATCGACTGACATAATGTAAAACTAGCTAACTATGCTCTCACTTGGAGGCATTTATATATATCATTTACAGGGATGAGTGGTTCGACCCTTTCATTGGTTGAATGCTCCTAAAATTAGTCAACCATTATTACAAACAACTGATTGAATGCAAACACACAATGCTTCTCCTTCTTCCTTGAGCGTTGGTTCTCCATTGCGCGTGTTGTGGCATGAGGATTCTGTTTGACATGGACTAGTGTCATGGTGTCGAACAGACTCAGGAAAGCTAACGAGACTTCTATAATGAGGTTCATTCTATCACCCAGACGCGTGGACACATAGCAACTAAAAACCATAGTTGCACGGGTACCGCTCCCGGGATTTTGGTAACCCGTACCCGACGTTTCCCCGCTCCTGGGAGCTTGGGAGCTGGTACGAAACGTCCCCTTTTTGATGGGAGCTTCCGTGGGAACTTGGGAGCTTTTCGGGAGCTTTTTGGGAACTTGCTTTTGCCGCTCCCTTTTTATTGGGAGCTTGTAGAAGCTCCCAAACAGACAGGGAGCTTCTACAAGCTCCTAACCATGCGGAGGCCAAAATCATAAGAAAAGTGTTGAAAATCAATTGAATGATTCAAGTTTATTGTGTCAAGAAATCACCAATAACAAAAATTTCAATTGAATCTATCAATAATGCCATTTTTTTATTTTCAAGGTTATATAAATAAAGAGGGCCCACACTTCTTAAATGTTTAAATCCATTCACACTCAATATACGTTGCAAGTGTACTTAAGTGAATATACATGATTTTTTTACAATACTAAGATATTGAACTACTTTAATTCATATCTCAAATGATTATAGCTAGCTTATGTTATTCATACTGACTGATATAGCAATTTAGGATCATAAACCATATCAAATTCAAGATACCAAAAGATTTGAAAGTTTGTTAGTTGAACTTAAAACAATCACGTTCATTCAAATTACAAGTAAGTAGTAGTTACCATAAAAAAATGCAAAGGCACCCAAATACTAAGAACTCTTAGGAGCCATGTGAGATTACAGTGAGATTTGTATAATGTGGACCTAAAGGAGTGAGCAAATTTTAAAAAAATGAATTTCATGACACTACTAGAGGATTAAGAGGATAAAATAGTTTAAGCTATGAAATTAATCATTTATGTATTTTTTAACTTTATTTTTTTTAATATATTTTAAAAAAATTAATATATATTATTGCCGCTCCCAACCCTACGTTTCCTGCAAATTTGGGCGAAGCTTCTAGCCGTATCAGATACTCGTGTCTGCGTACCCAACGTACCCGCGTTCCAGAAACTTGTGCAACATAGCTAAAAACCATTCCATGCTTTAATGCTTTGGAATATGCCATAAACAATGAGTGGCTTGATCGGCAAGTTGGATGGTGAGTTGCATGCGATCTGCGCATATCTAGCGTGATGCGTGTCCAATCATTGGCTCATTCAAGGACTATAACCTGAAAAAAAATTCACACATATATCAAACATGTTCTCAAATGGAATTGAATTTAATTAATAAAATCGTGAAATAACAATAATAAACCAAAATTTGCACAAATCCAAATATATTCATACCTGAGGCTGAATGATAAGCTGTATGACAGAAATATGTCAAAAAGATGACAAAATAGATGTCAAAAAGTTTAATTTACCAGCCAAAAATGGTGATAAAACTAGGATCAACAATCTAGAAGCTAAGGGAATCCTCACAAGTCAATAATTTCACAAATTGTGCAGAAAAATAGTGAAAAGAGAAAAATTAACACATAGGAATGGTGCCAATAATTGAAGTTTCTATTATTATTGTGAAAATTGTAAATATGTCTGGAACATATTTATAATACAATGGGAGAAAATTGTTATCCTTAGGAGGCAAATTGGTGGCATACATGTGGAAGGCTTAGATTGGACCTCAAACCCCCCTAGGTTCACCAATGAGCTCCCAAACCACTTCAAATGGTTACGAATGGCCATATTCACGTGGATAAAGAATGATAGGAAATAAATGAGGGTATTATAGGTTTGATGGAGTGCATGGGTGAGTGGGAGTGACTCTAGGCAGCATTTAATTGTCCAAAAGAGCCAAAAACACTCAAATACAACGCATGGGTGCCTCTAGTCAAACCAATTCCATGTTTTAAGGAGTGGGAGAACCCTAAGGACTGAAATTTCATTAATGAGGGTGTGCACTCTCCTGATTGACCAAAATGTGGTTGTTTGGGTGCATTAATGAGTCCAAAACCCCCAAATACCTTGCTAGACCAACATAACCAAGGTTTGAACCATATAACATAGGTGCAAAACAAATGAAGTGTGTCCTAGGTGATATGTGAGCATGGTAATAGGTGGTATTATTCTATAACACCCCTCTTAATCCCAAATTAGTGTAACCACATCAAAATTGAGGCCTTGGCAACTAAGGCTCAAGTTATCTCTTACAAAAAATATTTATTTGTCCATGTAAAAATGAGGAAAGAGGAAAAAACTCATGGGGAAAATCCTCCCACAAGAATGGAAATGAAAAAGAGATGATAAAAATGTATATTTCTTCACTTGAACGAGCTGAATGAACAACTTCTTGGTGATAGACTTGGTGAAGTTGTTGTGAATGCCAATATCATGCATCAATGCATCAATGTGTTGTAGACAAAGAACATGTGGAGAGGCCCCTTGAAACTCATCATCTGATGATGGAGGAGCATAATAAGAATTAATTTTTCTACAAATATACTCTGATCTGGAATCATAATCAATAATGGAAAAGATATCTTTGCAAACTCCTTCCTAAAGAGAATCAAAAGAGTCAACAAAATCAGCTTCTTGTGTAGCTACCATATCATGAATTAAACCATGAATTGTCTTCCAAATGGATGAAACACCTTCATAAATATGTTAAAAACCTCATGAGGCTATGAAATATCAGAATATAATTCATATAGAGAAGAAAATATCAGAGGTATAGTTTCTCCATGAGAGAATGGGTCCATAGTAGGAAAAGAGTTGGCAACTAGATCACACTGACAGTTGAGCGTACTTGGATGGTATGGAGACTTGAAATTTGAACCATAGGTAGTGACATAAGTTCCATACATGTGGAAAAATATTCCCATGAATTCCAATTACATGGATTTCCAACCAATGAATGATATGCAAGACATAAAAACAACATAGACAAGCGACACCGTATTGGAAACAATGCAATTGGGAGATTTTACAAGTGGAGAACTTCGGGGTTGTAGGGTTTTTTGGAATCAAATGGTTGGGGAAATGAGGTTAAGTATGAAATAAAATGAATATAATAATTTTCATCACCTTCATAATCATAATAGGAAGGATCTGAATGGATTGGGAAAGAGCTTTCAGAAGACTAGTCAGAAACTAGTGAAAACTGACTAGTATTTGGAGGAAACTTTGGTGAACGTTTTGGGGTTTATTCCAAGGAAGGGATGGAGGTTATAGAATATAATATATAATAATTTAAATAAGAAACAAAAATATCAGAAATATATACATGAGATATAGGCTTTACCTTATCACCCAAATCATACAAGCGCTTACCATCTTCGTGTTCCAAAGAGAGCTTGCCTTCTTCTTGTCTTGCAAAATATGGAACATCAATATTATTTTATTCAAGAAAATTGGTCATGATGTCCAAATTCTTTCTGAAACAATATTTTTCATGATGAAAACCTATGAAATAACCACAATTGGTTTTCTCTCTTTCTCTTCATCCTCTTAGCTTTTGAATCCTCATCGGTGGAACTTGAGCTTTCTACATCTGAATGCTTCTTCTCCTCCACTCTTTACTACTTTAAATCCTTGGATTTATTGTTTCCTTTGGATTGATTCATAAAACATGAAACAATGGCTTGATCCTTGGTGGATTTGATGTTACTCATTTGAACCAACTTGCATTGTTCATGTGTCAAAGACTCCATGAAGTCTACCAAGGTAGGAATTCTCCAATTTTGAATTGCCAGCTTTCGTGAGTGGAATGTCAAGACAAACACTGAATATTCAGGGCCTAGATTTGAAAGGATGGGAAATATCATCTTCTCTTCCTTCTTTTCGATGCCACATTTTTTCAACTGGGGTACCAAGGATTTGAACTTGGTGAGCAAATCCTGCATTGTCTCAATGTGATCAACTCATTTTCAAGGTGGTGTCCTCTCATGTCATCAGTATTCCCAAAATGACTTGACCTTGATCCATAATGTTTTGGGTTTTGACATACTGTCTACATGAAACAAAATATCCCTCAAAATACTAAGACAAAGCATCATGAATGCTTCATCCAATATGTTGAAATACTTGGATTTTTCCATAGCATAGTTAGGCTCGGTCTCTACTCCATGGTTACTCTGTAGAGGCCTTTTGACCTCAACTAGAACACCATTTTGGACTTCCATTCAAAATAATTGAATGGGTTAATCAATATATGAGTCTACTCCATTTCTACTTGTGCATTGAGTGACAAAGACACTGAGAACTACCTAGAATGCAAACATTCATTTTTTTCTTGGGGAGGCCCTACATTGCAACTCAAAATCTATGAATTCAACTTGCAGCTCCAAATATATCTGATACCATGTGAAAATATGATTCACATCAATATCTAGAAGCTAAGGGAATCCTCACAACTCACGAATTTCGCAAATTATGCAGAAAAACAGTGAAAAGAGAAAAATTGACACATAGAAACAGTGCCAATCACTGAATTTTATATTATTGTACAACTTGTAAACATGTCTGGAACATGTTTATAATACAATGGGAGAAAATTGTTATCCTTAGGAGGAAAATTGGTGGCATACATCTGGCAAGCTTACATTGGACCTCAAACTCATCTAGGCCGACCAATGAGCTCCCAAACCACCTAAAATGGTCATGAATGGCCATGTGAACGTGGGTGAAGCATTCTAATACATAAATGAGGGTGTGATAGTCATGGTGGAGTGCATGGATGAGTGGGAGTGACTCTAGGAAGCATTTAATGGTCCAAAAGAGCCAAAAACACTCAAATACAATGCATGGGCACCTCTGATCAAACCAGTTCCCTGTTTTAAGGAGTGGGAACACCCCAAGGACTTAAATTTCATTAATGATGGCACTCATGCTCTTGTTTTACCAAAATGTGGGCGCTTAGGTGCATTAATGAGTCCAAAACCCCCAAATACCTTACTAGACCAACATAACCAAGGTTTGGACCATATAACATAAGTGTAAAACCAATGAAGTGTGTCCTAGGTGGTATGTGACCATGGTAATAGGTGGTATGATGCTCTAATAGTAATATTACCACCATAGTGTGGGTACACTAAACCTTAGTCCCAATATTTTTCTTTTCACTTCCACTTTCTTCTGTTAACTTCTTTTCGACTTCCATAATCTTCTGGTCCGACATAAGAATATCTTCCAAATCTACATAAAACATCAACACCCCCTCTTAGCAAGGAGGGTATTCTTATGGCACGATATTCAAAATTGATTATGCATTTCTGTACTATTTGACCATTTACTTGTTTACTTTCATGAATATATCCATCTCTAGAAGTTATGTATGAGCAAGACATCATCCAAATCATGCATTCACGGCCTCAACATCATGCATAGAATCTCACTAATGAGTAAAACCTCGTCATCCTTTCATACCTTATGGGTCTTGGTATCATTTTGGACCTTATTTCATTACAGGACTTCATCTATCTCACATCGAACTAGGCATCTATCTCACATACAATATAGCTCACACATAATCTAGATAACTAGCCTAAAAGTTATCCCTTCCGGTTGCACCACTAGGAATATAGTCCATAGTGAATGGGAATCTAAACAAAAGGGTTAGTTGATCTAGTTTGCACGCACTATCCAACTATCACAATGCTAAAAACCCTCCAACCCACTCAAGTTGTCTCTCCATCCCAAAATTTGGTCATCTACCAATCCACATGACCTGGTCTTCCAACCCTGAAGGTTGGCCATCCACCAGTCCACATGACTTGGTATTCCAACCATGAAGGTTCTGCATCCTAATCCTATGCAAGGCAGGCCAACTTATGCCTCATTTGGTAATGTCCCCATGATTTAATACCCATTGTTTCCACGCTCTGTATGCTACTTTCCTTGGAATCACATATGTAGCTCAACAATTCTTCTTAGGGAGAGAAGTCGTTATGCACCACACCAAGTTTATCCCTTAAATACTCAAACTTTATCTTTGATAGAGGATTAGTCAAAAATTTGTCTATCTACTCATTTGTCACAATATATTAGAGCTTTACAACTCCCTTCTACACCATGTCTTGAATATAATGGTACTTGAGCTCAATATGCTTGGACTTTTCATGAGACACATCATTCTCAAACAAATTTACACAACTCTAGTTGTCATAGAAAATAGAAGTCACTTCCTACTCAAGATCAAATAGTCCTGCAAACAACTTTTGAAGCCACACAAATTTGGTAATGGATGAACATTTTGTTATATACTCTTCCTCGACTGTACTAAGTGCCACACTAGTCTTCTTCTTGGTAAGCCACAATAGCATAACGGATCCCAAACTGAAGCAACACCAAGATTCTATAAATTTGATATCTACTCCCTCTCAATGAGGGGATACATTCGTTATCACCCTAAGAATATCCCTAAAATACTGAATTAAATAACTCTTGCCTTAGGTAGAGGCTTAGTGATAATGTATCTCAATCTGTTTCTGTAATCTATGTTGTAGTCACTCCCTTTGAAGTGGATTTGTTTTCTCCTTCTATAACTGAGAACGATCCTCCATCTTCATCTTAACATCTTATACTATATGCATCAATACATATTTCATTAGGTCACTATTGATATTCTATGTATCTATCTATGTTATCTCGTCCTTTGTATGGAACAAGTCATCTACATATCACAACCATCTTCAACCTTGTAGCAAGAGTTGAAATCTGCATCAAATAACTTGCTATCCTTTCATAGTATGCCTTGGGTGCCTTCTGACCCTATAAAAATCCTTCTACACATGTGACTCTCTATCAAGAGTCTCAAATAAGAGGTTTCTTGATATACACTTGTTCTTTGTGTTGGTCTTCTCTGGGCAGACCCAGGTTTACTTTATTGTACCAACAAAACCCCTAGCTCACTGGCCCTTTCGAAGACAGACCGCAGAACGGCCTGAAGTCTCACCCGAAGTGATCCTAGATGGGGTGGCTGAAGAATCAGGTTTCCTCAACCAGGTTCTGTAGCATCCTAGGTTCTCTGGCTCTACTTAACCAGCTGAATCTCTCAGCAAGGGTTATTTCTCTCTTTCTAGTTAACTCTGCTATGGTACTGACTCTTATCGCGTCACAGCTTCTAGGGAACTGCGCAAACCTTCCCTTCTGCCCAACTCTTAACCTGCGATATCTCACACCGCAACTCCCCCGACAGTACGATATTGCCCTTTCTACGCTACAATATTTCCTACAGTAAGACTCAATATACTCATCAACTCTCAAGGTCCAGAGGCTTCCTTTCTGGGTATAATAGCTCAGTTAACCTTCATTAAGGTGTTAAACAACCTCACTTAAGCTTCTACAGTTTAACATGCTTAACATCAATTACACTCAACTCGTTGAACTAAATATACAGAAGTCACTTAACACAGTAGCTGCTACTGTCGTGAATCAAACACCGATAAACTCATAGACAGAGTACTCGACACATTCAACTTGCATTTGACCTTCTATGTTATTGTAAACTGAAGGATAGCATACATACATTCATTAACTGATAAGCAAAGTTCATGTAACAGATAACAGATAGCAAATAAGTAGAGCACAATCACATGAAATAGTCGCACAACACACGGATGTACGTGGTTCACTTCCAGGGGGGAAGCTACGTCCATGGGAACTGTGTTTATATTATATCTTGAGAGAGTAACACAGTTCTGTTGCAACCTCTTATGTAGCTTGAGATCTTCTAGGAAACTCCACGCACACAGTTGGGAGCCCTTCTCTCTTAGATCTCTTCTCTTCCTATATTGCTTTCTTCTTACAATATACTCTTTCTATCTCTCTCTCTCAATCCCTGCGGATTGTTACATTCAGGCTCCAGGATCCAGCCACTAGTTACAGTAAGATAACTACAGACTTAAAGACAGAACCAGAGCTCGACTCTTCCTCAATGTCTCACTATACTGATGACAACAGTTACAACCTTGTCAGCCAACTATCTAACTAGCTAGCTAGCTAACCCTTCATAATACAAAATACATGCTTAAATAGGTGGCCTGAAGGTCTCATCGTGATACAAAACTATGGGCCTATCCAAACAGTAACCCAAAACCCTAACTGTGACAATCAGCCTTTCTGTACTTTGTACTACCTCTTTATCGGTCACACCACAGTTCCCTGCAGTCTTCCACGATTTTCGGCGCTAATCGCAGGTATGGGTGCCGCTTCCTTGGTCGCTCCCCTTCTGTCCTTTGTCTTTAATACCTCAGCTCATTGCTCCTTCTTCCTTTATGAGGGTAGCTGAGCCCTCCCTTTGTCACCGCTGCCTTAAATGCAGTGGTTGAGCTCTCTTCTCGGCCACTTCAAGTACTATTTCCCTTTGACTTTCTTGTTCCAACCGCCACGATTTTCGGCCCGCGATTGGCGGTGGGAAATGGACTACGGCGTCATACCTTTATCGCATCGCCAAAACTGTCTTTCCTCCAAAAATTTTCCATCTTCTACCAAAAATAGCAGCTTTTCCTATAGTTGTGGGACCCTGCTCCAACAGTCCCCTAACACTTACTTGTGGCTCGTCCCCCAGCCACTAACATCTGATTTCTTTTGTTGTAGCGTTTCCTTGGCTTCCTGCGAATTCTTTGCTAATCTCTCCTTGAGTGCTGCAATATATTTGTCCATATCTTCGACACGGTCTTGTGCCACCTCAAGCATGACTTGAGTAATCATGGGGTCTTCTACGCTATCAATTTCACTCTTGCTTGCAGTGAACTCCTTGACCTTTTTCTCAACCGCATCGACCAGCTCTGTGATTTGTTCCTGATACGATTGAAGCATATTATTGAATTGTATGTCTTTTTCTCGCAACCGCTGAGCTTCCTATTGCAAATGGTTCATCTCTGTCATCTTCTTCATCTTTGCAAGAGCTCCTAAGCTCTTGACTTCTTCCTTTATTACTACTATTGCATTCTCCATGTTCTAGATGCTCTGCTGCAAATCCATTCTATCTGGGATCTCTTCTAGCTCCGACCATGTCTTCATTGCATCAGCTAGCAATGACTCTACATCATCTATATGACACTTCATCTGCATTGAAGTGATTCTAAAGGCCTGCACCCTTGCTTCCTTGTCTGCCTCAGGCGTGCCTGGTGCTCGAGCCTCAAGCTCAGCAATCTGTGCCTTGTGGTCTTCCTCCATTTTGGCCATTGTCTCTTCGAAAGCCTTTGCTCTATCTGCAATTCTTCTTACTTAGAACTTTTTCAGCTGGTGTAGACTAGTTATGGGTGCGATACCTCCTTTCAACTACACTGGACATCTGCACCACTTAGTTCTCTGAATTAGGGCTGGGAGGTGGAGTGGCTATAACTATAAATCTTAAGTCTACTGCCATTAATAAAAGTAGGAACAAGCTCCCCGTTCAGTTTACTGAGTTGAACAGCACCTCCGTCTGTGACTTGTTGAATATGATATGGCCCCAACCAATGTGTCTTGAACTTCCCTGGAAACTTAACAAACTTGCTGTCATAAAGGAGCACTAGGTCTCCTATCTGAAAAATCTTGCTCTTGATGTGCCTGTCATGCCAAGCTTTTTCTCGTGCCTTCTGCACTTTTTGATGAAATCCTGCGATGAATCTGTCTTCTTCTAAGGCAAGTAGCTGCGCTAATCTTTCATTCATCATATCTGTATCAGCCATCACGGTAATTTGAGCAATTCTTAAACTGGGAATAATATATTCCATAGGAATAATAGCCTCTTGTCTATACACCAAGCTGAAAGGTGTGTCCTGTAAGTTTCTTGCATGTAATCCTATAAGCCCATAACACAACATTAACCCTGAGGTCCAAATCATCTCTTTGGTTGTTACAGATCTTAGTAAGATCATTTTCTAGAATCTTGTTAAAAGCCTCCACCGTACCATTATCTTGTGGGTGGTAGGGAGTGCTCTTATGATGCTGTATCTGAAATTCCTCCGTCAAGGTTTCGATAGTGCGATTCAGAAAGTGTGTGCCTTGATCACTCATCAAAATTTTTGGACATCCAAATCTACTTATGATGTTTTCAAAAATGAACTGTGTAGCTGTAGCAGCATCACAATTCCTTACTGCTTTGGCCTCTGCCCACCTGGTGAGGTATTCTGTTCCTGTGATGATGTATTTCGCACCAGTTCGCTTCCTTGGTGGGTTGATAGGACCCACGAAATCTATGGCCCACTTTTCAAATGCCCGCAGCGTAATCTATGGTCACAGCGGCATTTCATCTCTGCGCGAAGGTTTTCCTACCCTCTGGCAGATATCGCAACATCTGCAAAACTCTTTAGTGTCTTTGTGCAAAGTAGGCCACCATAATCCTGCTGCTAGAATTTTCTGAGCAGTCGGCTTTCCTGTGAAATGTCCTCCTGCGGTACCTGAATGTGCTTCTCTGATAATGGCCTCTTTCTCGTGCAGAATAATGCATCTGCGCGGGACTTCATCTGGACCTAACTTATATAAATGTCCTGCGATCAAAGTGAAATCTGTTGTTTTAACAACTAACTATTTCTTTTGCTACTTAGTAAACTCAACTGGTGCCCACCCTGTAGTGAGAAAGTGAATAATATCTGTGTAATACTCATCTGTGATCTGGATAGAGAACAATTGCACATCTGGCAGATTATCCTCTAGATTACTTGGTTCTTCTCCTGAGTCTATCCGCGATAGATGATCAGGTCCTGCATTCAATCTCCCTAGTTTGACAATAATTTCAAAATCATACTCCTGAAATAGGAGTAACCATCTGCAGATCCTTCCCCCTAACACTGGCTTATTGACCAAATACTTTAAAGCGGAATGGTCAGTGAACATGTTGAATGGGGCACCCAATAGGTAGTGCCTAAACTTCTGTAGAGCATACACCATAGCTAATCCTTCTCTTTCTGTAGTGGTGTAGTTCTTTTCTGCGGTAGATAACTTTCTGCTTGAGTACGCGATAGGGTGATCGATACCCCCTTCTCCTGGATGTGTTAAGACAATCCCCAGTGTGATGCCAGATGCATCCACATGTACATGAAATGGCTTCTTCCAGTCTGGAAATACTAAGATGGGTGTTGTAACCATCTTCTCTTTAAGAGTGTCTAAAATTTGTTGGCATTCCTCATTCCATAGGAATTTCACTTCTTTCTTTAACAGCTTTTCCATAGGTGTTGTGATCTTTGCATAGCCCTTGATGAATTTTATATAATACCCTGTATGACCAAGCACTGTCCTCAATTTCTTGACTGAGTTGGGTGCTGGGAGATTTACAATGATGCCAATCTTTGCAGGATCTACCATCAAGCCTTGTCTGCAAACAATATGACCCAAAAAAATACCAAATGGTGCACAGAATATACATTTCTTCAAGTTAAGAGAAATATAATATTGCCTACATTTCTCTAACATGAGCCTTAAATCTCCTATATGCTTTTTTATTAATCCAAATACAGTCCAATCATCAAAATAGACTTTTAAGAATTTATGGATGTATTCCTTAAAGACAGCAACTACTACTCTAGAAAAAATAGCTGGTGCATTTTTAAGACCAAAGGGCATTACTGTATACTGGAATGAGCCCCATTCTGTCGCAAAGGTGGTCTTATGTCGATCTTCTGGATGGATTCTTATCTGGTGATAGCCTAAAAAGCCATCAGTGAATGAGTAGATCTCATGTCCTCCCACATTGTCTAAAACTTCATCAGTAAAGGGTGTTGGAAATGGATCATGAAGTGATGCGTCGTTGAGTTTGCGCAAATCGACACAAATCCTGATTTCTCCTTTAGTTTTATTTTCTTGCACAACCATGGGACTAACCCATTCGCTCTCTTCTATTGGCTCAATGATGCCTGCTGCTAGCATCTTATCAATCTCATCCTTAAATTTTTCTTTATAACGAGGATTTAATCCGTATGGACATTGCTTAACTGGCCTATCATCCTCTTTCAAAGGTATCCTCATGACTCCCAAATATCCTACTATTCCCTTCATCTCTACAAACTTAGTGGGAAATAAGTCTTGATAGTCATGTAATAGATTTGCGATGTGTCCTACCGTTTCATCATCCCAATAGTCTCCAATAGAGGCAAACTTTGGTTCTGTTTCTGTGCCAATATTGATCTTTTTAATCTTAATAGGCTCTGTGATAGCTGGAATCTCTAGCTTTGGTCCATCAACTTCGCGAGTCCCTTCTGACTCTGGAATGTTGATACTGTGAGGATTCTCATCCTCATCACCTGGCTCTTCTGCGAAGTTGTAACACTCTAGCACATGTTCTAACTGGATGGCCCAATCATGCTGAGCATACACTGGTAGGGTACACTCATCAAATATCTTAGTCTTTATACTCTCTAGGGCCTGATCAATGCTTAGATACTCAGATTCAAAAGTGAAAGTGAGTAGAAAGCTGTCTATCATAACTAGCCATGTAATCGTTCCTCTGCACAACTCTGTCTCAATGTACCAATTCCTTGGGACTGTGTCTAAAGTGTGAATGAATAGGTGAACCCATTCATCCTCTGGAATTTCCGACCAATTATGTTCACAAATATTAATATGTGACCTGGGGTCACTTTCTCCTATATATTTCTACTGGAACGGCTCCTTGTCAATAGAGAATCTGATCGCCATTAATCTCTTAAAATCATCCCATGATGCAATATTTTCTTTATGTGCATGCCACCATCTTGCAGGTGTGGCTCTTACTGCAAGGTCAATAGCTGCCATCCTATGCTCATGAGGGATTTCCTACTCAAACTGCTGTAAAAAGTCTTTGACATATGCTAAGCCATCAAACGATAGGATATCCTTAATCTCTGTTCCAATCCATCACAGTGACTTAGTCATAAATGCACATCTGCGAGCTGAAACTTCATAAAGTCTATTCTACCAATTTTCTAAACCAACATCCGAATCCGATGCGCATGAGTTGTCACATCACCAACTAATATTTCCTTCTGCGGTGGGATTGATATAATCACTCTGGTTAGCAGTCATCTAATAGAGGCTCTCCATATTACGCACCTCTTACTCTGCTCTGATAGGTTCAATGTATCGAGGACCCTGAAAAGGATCCAACGGTGCGATGACTCGAATTTGTTTATCCTCAAAGGTCATTTGTCTTTTCTTCAAATTGATAACAGCCATGTTTTCAAATTCCTGATTGATACCTAATAAAGCTAGATACGATCTGTTATCGCCAATAATTTCTATGACTTCAAAATCTGCAAAGCAGCGAACTCCATCAATATCAACTGGTACTTGTGGTAATTGACCTATTGGTGATACCCTCTGTTGATTGGCTAATCGCAGATGAATATGTGATCTGGCTAACTTAGGGCTACCCATCTGTTCCCATGTCTGCTTAGTAAGAACATTTGCCTCTGATCCTAAATCTAGGATTACCTCATCCATTTCAAACTCTCCAATTTGTGTTGTGAGTCTCATTTCTCTTCTTGTTCTTGTATGGCCCATAATACTATGAACATCATGCTACATACTCCTCACGAAAGAAGACTGTTGATACTGATCTATAATGCTTTGAAGCTCTCCTATGGCTTTCTCATTTCTTACAAGTTTCAAGCAGCTCTGCAGGAAGGATTGTACACTTCCTGTCAACTCATCCTCCTCGCACCTTCCAGATGTGGTAGCCTGCGATATCTGCACAGGACTAACGCCACAAGGTTTTTGCTGTGGTATACCCTTATGAGGCAATATCTGCAATCCTAATGGTGTAGGGTCAGTAAAGAAAGTTTTAGCTTGCTGAAATGTTTCTTTGTTCTTCTGCAGGTCAAGTGGTGTAGATTTATCAGTGGCTTTACGCACCCACTTCGGACCTGTATTCTTTTCGGCATCCTGCGATGTCCTGCTAGTAGAAGCACCGCTACGAGTCACAATATTGACTCTTGGTTCTGGTTCTTTCTTCTCAATAGCAATAAGCTGAATATTCTGGTTTACTGCTGGCTTAGGATCCTTAATCTTGGCTATCAAGATAGGACATTCTTCTATAGTATGATCATAGGACTTGCAATACTTACATGTTGTAGTAGGGTTCTGACAATCCCTAGAATAATGTCCTATGGCTCCACAATTATAACAAACAATCGGTCCATGACCACGGCCAAAGCCTCCACCACGGCCTCTTCCTTTGAATCCTCCACCACGGCCATCATGAGATGGTTCATGCGGTGGGCCTGTTGTTGGTCTTGATGTCTCTGACTGGACTCTATAAAAGTCATGTTTTCTTTCTATCATGAGATCATAAGCTCTGCAATTATTTTCATCATGTCCTACTGACTTACAGAAGTTATAGTATAAATTCTTAGGAGTTTGTACATACTTCTGAAGTAAAGGGCATTCCTGTGGTCTATGTCCTCTTGTTCTACAGATTTCACACCATGGCCCTTGATTCTATACTAAGGGGTTAGGAGCCCCACTTGATAGATACTCAACAAATACTGGATAGTTATCTTTGGTATGGCCATGTCCTTTACACTTTGTACACCATAGTTCTTGTTCAACCTCTTTTCCTTTCTTAATCTCATGTAGCTGTAAAGTGAGATTGGCTAACTGATTCTGTAAATTTGTCATACCTGCACTAGTCTCAGCTAGAGGTGAAGCCTCTAGTTTCATTTCTATCTCCAATGCTTCATCCTGCGTATGGAGTTTCTGTTGCATTAGTGGAAGTCTGATATGAGGGAGCAGTGATGCGATGAACCATTCCTTATGCTGCTCCGGCGCAAACTCAAAACTAACTTGGTCTATAAGAGCTTTAAATTTTTGATCGAAATCCCATACTGACTCTGTGGGTAACTGTTTAATGTCTTTAAGTTATATGATACATTGTGACTCAGACTTGGGTTTCTTAAATTCCTTAATCATTGCGGTCCTGACCTCTACGAGTGTTATGTTCTGTGCTGATGTATACTTCATATACCATGTTAAAGCTCTTTCTCTAAATGTAGTGGCCAACTGGACAAGCTTAGTATTGTCATCCTGGATATGTTTAATGGTCCATACAGCTTCACATAGGAACCAATGTTGTTCTGGGTCTTCTGCCCCTGTACCCCTAAAGGTAGGTAATTTCATGTCGTCCGCCATTCTGTTTCTACGAGGTGGATTTTGATTTGTTGTATTACTACCACTTGGTGGTATAAATGTAGATGGTGTAGAGGTAGTATGTACTGTGTGTGAACTACTATACGGAGTTCCTGCAGGATTATTCTGAGTCCCGGTTTGTTTCTATGGGGTATAAGGGTGGTAAGGGATACCCCTTGCTGTTCTTTCTCTATTACTTTGACTCTGTTCTCTAGTACTGTCTGAACTGTCTTCAAAGAGGGAATATCTGAAATCTACTTTATATCTCTTACTGCTACGTGTACATCCAATTTCTTCAAAGTCACTCTCAAACTCTTGTGACATTACACTTACTTAACTTATTCATCTGAGAATATATCCAGTACTCCTTTTTCATACAATAATATCTTAAAGGACAACTTTAAAGAGTTCAAATACTTACCGCGATATCCCTTGAAGAAGTACCTCTTTGCTTCACTGAAACTCTTTCTTTGATCAACTGCAAACTATGTAATGAAACCTTCCAGCAAACTCGCAAGCCAGAAGTCTACTGCTCGTGAAATGGGATTATCTACGCTTTTCACAGTGTGAATCAGCTCCGGTGTCCAAACAATGTTCCTTTTCTTCTTGAATACATGCTTATCAGTCAACTTTGACAACCAATCATACAACTCATTTGCGTAGGTCACAAAAAATATCTCATGTAGGTCTGTGAAGATATGTTTCTATAACCAGTCCTCTGTACTCAGCCTAGGACTCTTGTTTTATTTCTCAGCAAATTCTCTTTCCTTAGACTCAACCCATTGGTTAAGTTCTCCTTTAGTAGGATTCCAACAAAACATCAGATCTTCAATTTGTTCAAAACCGGCGATGGAACCATTTGTTGGTCTTCTCTGGTCAGACCCGAGTTTACTTTATTGTACCAACAAAACCCCTAGCTCACTGGCCCTTTTGGTGACAGACCGCAGAATGGCCTGAAGTCTCACCCGAAGTGATCCTAGATGGGGTGGCTGAAGAATCAGGTTTCCTCAACCAGGTTCTGTAGCATCCTAGGTTCTCTGGCTCTACTTAACCAGCTGAATCTCTCAGCAAGGGTTGTTTCTCTCTTTCTAGATAACTCTTCTATGGGACTGACTCTTATCGCGTCGCAGCTTCTAGGGCGCTGCGTGAACCTTCCCTTCTGCCCAACTCTTAACCTGCGATATCTCACATCGCAACTCCCCCGACAGTGCGATATCGCCCTTTCTACGCTGTGATATTTCCTACAGTAAGACTCAGTATACTCATCAACTCTCAAGGTCCAGAGGCTTCCTTTCTGGGTATAATAGCTAATTTAACCTTCATTAGGTGTTAAAAAACCTCACTTAAGCTTCTACAGTTTAACATGCTTAACATCAATTACACTCAACTCGCTGAACTAAATATACAGAAGTCACTTAACATAGTAGCTGCTGCTGTCGTGAATCAAACACTGATAAACTCATAGACAGAGTACTCGACACATTCAACTTGCATTTGACCTTCTATGTTATTGTAAACTGAAGGATAACATACATACATTCATTAACTGATAAGCAAAGTTCATGTAACATATAACAGATAGCAAATAAGTAGAGCACAATCACATGAAACAGTCGTACAACACATGAATGTACGTGGTTCACTTCCAGGGGGGAAGCTACGTCCACGGGAACTGTGTTTATATTATATCTTGAGAGAGTAACACAATTTCACTGCAACCTCTTATGCAGCTTGAGATCTTCTAGGAAACTCCACGCACACAGCTAGGAGCCCTTCTGTCTTAGATCTCTTCTCTTCCTATATTGCTTTCTTCTTACAATATACTCTTTCTCTCTCTCTCTCTCAATCCCTGTGGATTGTTACATTTAGAATCAAGGAGATGGATGTTGGTTACAGTAAGATAACTACAGACTTAAAGACAGAACCAGAGCTCAACTCTTCCTCAATGTCTCACTATACTGACGACAACAGTTACAACCTTATCAGCCAACTATCTAACTAGCTAGCTAGCTAACCCTACATAATACAAAATACATGCTTAAATAGGTGGCCTGAAGGTCTCACCGTGATACAAAACTATGGGCCTATCCCAACAGTAACCCAAAACCCTAACTATGACAATCGGCCTTTCTGTACTTTGTACTGCCGCTTTACCGATCACACCACAGCTCCCTGCAGTCTTCCACGATTTCTGGCGCTGATCGCGGGTATGGGCGTTGCTTCCTCGATCGCTCCCCTTCTGTCCTTTGTATTTAATATCTTAGCCCATTTCTCCTTCTTCCTTTATGAGGGTAGCTGAGCCCTCTTGTCATCGCCGCTGCCTTAAATGCAGTGGTTGAGCTCTCTTCTCAGTCACTTCAAGTACTATTTCCCTTTGAATTTCTTGTTCCAACCGCCACGATTTTCGGCCCACGATCCACGGCGGGAAATGCACTACGGCATCATACCTTTATCACATCGCCAAAACTATCTTTCCTCCAAAAATTGTCCATCTTCTACCAAAAATAGCAGCTTTTCCTGTAGCTGCGGGACCCTGCTCCAACACTTCAATTACGCCATTTAAGAAAGCGATCTTTCCATCACTGAAGCTAAAATATTTTTTGATAGAAGTGTGTTTGGCCACTAAAGAAAACGTCTTGTCATAATCAACTCCCTCTTCCTTAATTTGTACTTTTTTAGTATGCTTGATTTTGTAAATCTACTTGAAGGTCACATCATCCTTCTTTTGTAGGTCATAGCACACGATCTTTCCTACAAGTCAAATTCAGTTCTATGATTAGTAACATTTCACAATCATCAAATCATATTGAAATTTTAATGACAACATTTTATGCATACTGACATAATTCACACCATTATGTAACCATATTATCGAATTCTTTACCACAACACTCATCCATATATTGTATACTCATGGTAACTATCTAGATGTCTTCCATCTCTTACAGAACATACTTTAAAGTGCATCCCATTGCTCCTAGTATGTTAGCAAATAGGTTTCATTCTAGACAAGCAATAATGTCTCATGGATGTTGTGCAATGCTATAGGCTACTTATCCATCAATGCACATTAAGATTATATTGTTGATTAATCCTAACCATATCAATTCCTTCACTATAACATGCATAATACACTTCATGATTCTAGGAATACAAATATGCATGTAACTAGTATGAACGATATCATTTAAACACTTGGATATTTAAGAAATAACTCAAATGACAATTTAAATACTTATCTTTTCATGTGGTCGATACTTGTCCCACTCCTCTTATGACAGGTTGGTTAGGTTGTCAAATATGGTCAACTGTATAGAACTACACTCAATTGTCTTATCCTTCATTATCTGGTGAGGACACTCAATCTAAGAATAACTCCCATACTGGATATCTGTGTCGTTAATATATGGGTAAATATTGATTATGGATCATTGATTTCATAGCCTTCATACTTTGCTTGTTTGGTCGATCCCCTCTTGATCTTTGCTTCCTTTCAAGTTCTACAACTTGATATTCTTCTTCATCAAGTTCTAAAATTCTATAACTTGTTGAAACTTCAACCTTGGTCCTCGTGTCTTCTGGATGCACTAGATCTTCTTGGATATACCTTCATTGCTTAGGAAAGATCACCATGCATTATATGAATCTATTTCATGCTTGGACAAATTATTCATTTGATCCTTCCTTTCTATTCTTGTATGGAGTAGGTTCATCATCATCCACTAAATGATCATGATGCTTTATATTTCCTCTTTTTTACCTTGTGTAATTTCTAGCATAGTGTCCAATCTTGTTACAACTATAGAACTTGATTTTGGACATATCTTTCTTGTTTTCTAGTACCTGTTTTCCATCAATATTATTGGTAGACTTTCTTATTCTTATTCTTATTTTTGCATGAGCTGCAAGTGCTTGATTTTCTTCATCATTGGTATTCTACAATTTGGAGATCAACCTTGGTGGATTTTTTCTTGCACAAATGCATTCCTCTACAACATATTCAATAGTTGCCAGTTGATTATTGATTTGAGAAGCCCTTGTAAAGTAGAAATACATTGTTTTTTACTTATCCATCATCATATTCCTATTGGTGTTCTTGCTTTCATATAGTCTTCTCAAAACCTCAAACATTTCCTTTGGTTTTTTCAATTCTGACACACAAGGAATCAACTAATCCTTGATAAAATCTGACAAGATCCTCTTATATTTGATCATATTCTTCATGTACCTTGTCTTGGACGTGTCTTGGCCTCCTCTTCTTATGGTTCTTGAATATATTCCTTGACATATCTTAGTAGGTTATTATCTTCTAGGATAAGGAGTATCCTATGCTTCCATGGACTAAATTTTTTTTTTACTTCCAATCTATATTCTTCAACCCTTAGGCTTGAAGACATTCTAAAAATATTAGGGTTTTTCCCTGGAAACCTTAGTAGGAGGCAGGTAAAAAATGAAAGTAGTAAAATGGAAAAATTGACCCAAGAAAAATATATGCCCTCCCAAGGTGAGTTGAATATCCATTATTTTCAGTCAGATATGTGGGCAAAACAGACAAAAATTGGAAGCCCTAGCTTTCTCGATGCAATAGTAACTAGGTCAAAAATTAAAATTCTTGGATCTGAAAACTAACTAGGTAGTAATATGTAACGTCCCTACTTTGAATTTTAGATAAAAGTACAATTTGAGCAAATTCGAGCTTAACTAGTCATGACTCTAGAGAGTTCCAACTTTCTATAAATGGTCATGAATTTGAAAGGAAATGGTATGGTGAGAATTAAAACATCCCAAGGTGGTTTATGAACACTTTGTATCTGAATTTAGACATCTACAGTATTGTTTTGGGTTAAGGATAAACTATGCAAATTTACTAGGAAAATGAGGTCAAATTCCACCCAAGGGTGAAGGCCAAATTGCTTTCTCAACTCAAGTAAAACCCTCCCAAATTTTAGAACAGACTATGGGGATGTATATAAGGCATCAGTTTTTGTCATTAATCATGGTTATTATCTCTACAAACTAATTATAAAGTGCAACATTAGCATTACCACTTTCAGGGAATTTGCATAACTAGCTCAATTTTGACATATGAAAGGTCGAGTTAAAGGTTCATATCAGGATGTGACATATAGAGACCATATACAACATACAAACTAATTCCCCAATATTATCAAACACCATATAAATCCCTTCATACAAGGTATACAACTCATTCAATATGGGAGTCAAATACATGAAAACTAGTGATTTAATAGCATGGAATTGCAAGAGTTTCACATATTGATTTCATGGATTTCGAGCCACAGAACATATAGACATGAAATTAAAGAGTACCACATAATACATGGCTATCACACCATCATAAAAATCAGATAACATCCCTCATCCAAATCTGATATAAAACTACTTCAAGATTGAAGCCAAATCCATGAAAACTAGTTATTCAAGAGCATGGGAATGCGAGCCTTTCACACTGGAGTTTCTTGAATTTTGAGATATAGTGAATATGGTAATGAAATTAAATATTTATACATAATTTATGGATTCCAAATCATCATCAAACTTATATAAAAGTTCTAATGCAAATCTGATATACAACTATTTCCAAAATGGAAGCCAAATACATGAAAACTAGTCATTCAAGAGCATGGGAATGCAAGCCTTTAATACATGGATTTTTAATATTTATACTTATAGATAAGATGGAAATAAAATTATAGATATATACATCATATACCCAATCTTTGGAATCAAATATCCTGAGAAAAGTGCAAGCACCACTCCAACAAGTGAGTGTGGGGGGGTGGAGAAGAAGGAATGAGAGAATAGGGAGATAGATGAGAATTCGACTGTATGGACCATAAACCTGCAGATAAAACACATTAATTAATATCCAATGAGTGATATAAATTTCCTATCCATCATCCAACTTGGAAAGGAATCCAACTCCCTTGAAATTGGTTCACAAGCAGGGAGAGTGAACACTCACTGTGCAATGGATAAGAAAAATCTCTCCAAAATTCCAAAGGCCAATTAAAAAATGATAAAAATGTATTATAATTTCGCATGACATCCTTTTATTAACTTCATGAGGCCTCCCTAAGGTCTAATTTCCCTCCATGGGATTCCTCCAACTCATCTTAGTGGTTTAGTAACTCCTATAGCACTTGTCTTCCTCTTCATGCTCCAATTATTTCCCCAATTCAAATGGCTTCCTATAACTCCCAAATTTGACCTATTGGTGGATATTTTTAGCCCTGTCATGTCATATTTGTCATATGTCTGCAATCAGGTCTGAATTTTTCATACTATTCATAGAATCTTTCATCATTTGTTGTCATAGAGTGTATGGAATCTCCTTCCAAGTGGCCCACGTTGTATTCTAGTATCTTCCTCTTCCATGGGAGTTACTGTCCTTTAACAATTAAAATTTATTATCTCATTACATGCTATTTGACACAACATCACCCTCCAATAACATTTCATTACCAACGTGTTCGAATTTGGATGAAGATCATGCCAAGTGTGCAAGGAATCTAGTCACCCAAACGCTCCACAAGCTTCCAAGTTTCTTCATGAACACATGCCACCTTCTTTTCTTAGTATTTATCATTTATTTGACCCATTTAAATGTGAATATGGTAAACTAAAGTCCTTTTGGGTCCCATAGCCCCTTATTACATAATGTATGTCTCCATCTCAACCAGAGGAACTAATAGGTTGGTGAAACATTATTTTCAAGTAGTCTTATTTGGAAATTAATTAACTGGGAAGATGAGAGAGTATGTGCCATACTATGGAGACTTGAAGAATCCACCTTTTCAAATAAATATGTAGCTGGAAATTCCTGGAACAGGAATCCCTAGTTTTTGTGTTCCAACAGAAATTAGGGAAAACTGAAAAGTCTCAAAATGTAGATATTTTTCCACAAAAAAAAGCACCCTACTGAGGAAGCTACCAAAACATATATTTCAATATAAATATATGGATGGAAAGTACCAAACTTTGATTCCCTAGTTTCCAACTATCTGTAGTTATGGTTGTTGCAATGGCTTCTATTCATTCCTGCTCTAATACCATGTTGAATTTTTATTAGCAATTAGATGTTTTTAACTTTTTCAAACATTTATAACATTTTTTTCACATAATCATTAACAACATGCATATGAGGATCATTGAAAGAATAACCAAGCATAGAAAGACACATATTTATCCTAGGAAACCCTCTTGGCGAAGAAAACCCAACATAACTTATTCATTATAGATTCTTCAACCAGGTACAGTGTCAATATAATGAAGAGATAGCATTCTCTCATAGAAAGATACCCATAATAATACATACACAATAGATAGGTATAGAATAAAATTTCTGATGGACTAATCTTCTTGAGAACAAGAGAGATAACCCAAAAGATGTCTTCACAATGCTACTTCTTTTGCTCCTCTGGAGTTGTGCACTTGTTAATTTGAGCTTGTGAATTGTGTGTGATCCAAATTAGCCAAATTAACTTCTATTTATACAAGTCAAGTAACTTTACTTTTAACTTGGGTTACTTTACTAGGTTGGTTTATTCTTTAACTTATTCATATTAATTCTAGTATTCTCTTCTTTTTGGCTTACTATGGTTAACTTCTAATGACTTCTTGGAGTCTTTTAGAAGATTCTCTATGATCTCTTCTTCTAGTAGCCTCGATCACACCCAACCACTTCACATAGTGTGGGTAATAATACCATCATAGTGTGGGAAATATTACCACCATAGTGTTGGTACACTATACTATAGTCCCAATCTATTTCTTTTCACTTCCACTTTCTTCGGTTGACTTAGACTTGTTGGCTTCTGGAATCTTCTGGGCCAACATAAGAATATCTTCTAAAGCTACATAAATAGTCAACAATGGCATGTGGGTCTGCCGAAGGAAACCCATGTCATATTGCATGAAACATATCTTGAAATCCATGCGGTCATACCAACATGCATACCTTTAAATACCATTGTGCATTCAAAGCTTTGTAACCAAATTTTGGCTCCAAGGATTTCGAATTGGCCCTCTTCATATGATTGGGAATTCAATAGACCCATACTTGTACCTTGAATCCACTTCATGAGAGAGAGAATTAGATGCAGGAGAATCTAGTCAAGATTCTCTGCTTGATGAGTAAGATTCCATGTAAATTTTCTAGATAGGGATGGTTGGAATGTAATAAGGACAATTTTACACCAATGTCCTCAAATATTGTAAGAGATTGCCCGAGGATAGGTTAGTTACATATTTTCTTACTTAGGAATTCAGATCCTCTTGTTGCGGATCTGACAGGTTTGCTAGAATTCTATTTAAGAATCAATTATAATAATCAGAGATATGGATAAAGAAGAAAAGGAGTGAATGTGTGTGTAAGCATATAGGAATAGAAGTGTGAGTGGGTGATCGAATTAAAAAGTGTATGTAATAGAGTTGAATGGAATGAATACCAAATTCTTAATACTCTGCATAATTATCACTATATTATGTCTTCTTTTCATAATTAGACATATGCTTAATTCTTCATGTGAATGATTCTTTGATAGTGTTGCTCAAAAGATTGATCGCTCATGAATCAATTCAAATGTTAAAGCCTGAATTGAAATCTGTGAATTTCAATAGATCAGTGGTTGTGGACGAGTTCCGCAAGAGAAAGGTGAAGATCCACAAAGTTCAGGATAGATCTGCATCTGATCTCAAATCGACGGTTGGGGAGGAGCCCGCAAGAGATCGACAGCTTTGAATAATTGCGGAAAAGGAAGTTGTGGGAAGAAAGTTGCAGAAGTCCACTTTGGAAAAGTGGGAAGGTGTATCTGCAATCCAAGTGCAGAAAGGACCATTGCAGATGCATAATTATGGAAGTTAATTTTTGAATTCGAGAACTACACACCCACATTCTACAATCCGCAATTACGGAAAGGAACTTGCGGAAAGATGCCTACAAAAAACTCAATTATATAAATTGAGTTACAGAACCAAGCCTGCAGAAAACTGAATTGCGTAAATTGAGTTGTGAAACCAAGACAAGGGCAGATGCATGGATTACCTATAGGATGTGGAAGAGGAAGACAAGCTGTGGAGACAGAGACACAAAGGGAATTAAGAGAACTCCAAGCTAGAATGGAAGTGTTAGATTTTTATCATTCTAAGCTAGCATTATGATCTTAGGATCTTTAACTAAGAGAATAACATGCACAGCAATAAAACACAAGAGACAAGAGACTCAAAGAATTTTCCTCAGGGAAACCATAAAGGAGAAAACCCTGCAACTTCCTCAGAGATAGAATGAGCACCAATGGCAGCAGTAAAAATTGAAAACATAAAGATGATCTCCACAGCTTCTGTCTCTCTCTCTCACTCATGCCCCCCAATGATTGAGTGTGTGTGTGATAAATAGAGAGGCTCACTCTCTATTTATATTCTTTCATTCACTTGAAACCCACTCCAACATGTCAGCCTCACTTAACAATTACTTACTAGAGCCGACATCTCTAGGAGTGTCTAATAACCCTAGTGACCCACAACTTGTGGGGACTTTTCCCTCTGCTCAACAAGGAGGGTTAACCTTGACTTAGATGGTGGGGACTATTTCCTTGACTTACAATGAATCACCTAGGGTCGACTTCACTAGGATATTCTAATAACCCTAGGGCCCCACAACTACAGGTACTTTAACCCTTGACAAATAGGAGGGTTACCCACAATGACTTGACATGACTTTCACATTATAGAAACTTCCCGATCGGAACATCGGGGCATGACATGACTCAATTACATTATAGAAACATCCTAGAATAAACATCGGGGTACAATACATAAGATATACAGATGAATACATTCTGAAGTTACAAATACACCAACACTCCCTCTTAACTAGGAAGGTATTCTCTCGACACAAATTATCAACACAAGTCTTCTTCTCTGTATCATCTGGATCATCATCAAGTCATCTTCGTCTTCAAGTCATCTTCATCTTCAGGTCATCTTCATCTTCAAGTCATCTTCATCTAGATCTGGATCATCATCACTGGATCTATATCATCACTCGATCTAGATCATCACTGCTGGATCATCATCAAGTCTGGATCATCACTGCTAGATCATCACTTGATCTAGATCGTCACTGCTGGATCATCATCAATTCTAGATCATCATTTGATCTAGATCATCACTACTGGATCATCACTTGATCTAGATCATCACTACTAGATCATCATCAAGTCTGGATCATCACTTGATCGGGATCGTCACTACTGGATCATCATCAAGTCTGGATCATCACTTGATCTAGATCATCATTGAAGCTGGATCATCATTGAATCATCATCATCATTACTTCTTCTACTATCTCAATCAAATGGTGCTATCTTCTTCATTCTTCTCATCACAGGAATTTCTACAGATTCAATCCTGTAGGCCTACCCTTCATGTAGGTCTTCATCAGCGCTTATATCTAACACTTAAGTTAGAATGGCCCGCCCAGCTCTTACATCTGACCTCATCTTGTCAGAAAGGCATGTCCAACACTCACATATGACCTCATCTTGTCAGAAAGGCCCAGCACTCACATCTGACCATGTGTAAACACATCGCGCTAGAATGGCTCAGCACTTATATCTGACCATGTGCAAGCACACCACATCGGAAAGGCTCTGCACTTACATCTGACCATGTCTGAAGACACTGCATGGGAAAGGCTCGGCACTTATAGTCAACCATGCTCGAAAGCACCGCATCGAAAAGGCTCAGCACTTACAATCGACCATGCTCAAAAGCACCACATCGAAAGGTCTCTACACTTACATTCGAGCATGCTCGAAAGCACCGCATCGAAAGGGCTTGCACTCACATCTGATCATGTAGAAACCAATCCTACAATTCCATCAGAATGGCCCCCAATCCCAGACTGAGCTACCTGGTAACTGACCAGGCACCTCCATTCTCCCAGAGAATGGCAGTTGCTCTTACATCTGACCTACTCGTTAGAATGGCCAACACTCACATCTAACATGGGAGGAACCTAATCCTTTAACTATGATAGAATGGTTCATCCCTTACATCTAATCAAGTGGGAACGCATCCCTCTATCAAATTGGAATGGATCTCAGTCCTAGACTGAGTTTTCCTGGTAACTGAGCAGGCACCTCCATTCCCAGAATGGCATTTATCCCTTACATCTGATCATGTAGAGACCAATTCTACAGTCACATCAAAAAGGCTTAGCACTCATATCTGACATGCAAGGAACCAAATCCTCTCACCATGACAGAATGGCTCAGCCCTTACATCTAACCATGGAAGGAACAATCCTCTCACCATGTCAGAATGGCTCTTGGTCTTCATCATCTTCTCTTGGAGGAAACCTCAATCTCAAGAACAGCTTCTCCTTAAAAGTACTCAAACTTCATGTTGGCCATTTCTAGCATATAATCACATCAGGGAAAATTACGTCCAAGGATGACCTGCGAGCTTCACCAGGACCGATTACATCTGAGGGAAACCTATCTCATCATCTATTCTAGAATCCTTCTTTCAAGAGATCTTGATATGGATCACTGCTCCTCTCTACATCATACAACAAATGCAAGTCAGATCAACAAAATCAAATAGTAGTTTTCAAAAGAAACATGCTACCTCCCAAATAGCAAATGGCAACATCTTTTTCCTCAGCTGTACTCAATGCCATGCAAGACTCTATCCTGCCAAACCAAGATATCACACTTGATCCCATACTCAATTGTACCCTTCAGGTACCTCACTACATGCTTTGCAACCATCAGGTGAACATGTCTCAATGTGTTCACAGCAAAGAAAATATATGGTCTTGTATTTGTCAGGTACATCATCTAATGATACATCATGGCATCAACCGACTTTGATGAAGCAACACTCAATAGCTTCATGTTCAATGCCATAGGTGTGGTCATGCACTCCATCATCCTGAACCTATTCAGGATCTCTACTGCATACTTCCCTTATCCACACCTCCATTCCTAGAAAATAGTACATCGACACATAACAGGAGCATAACTGGTCTTCTGCCTTCAACCTTGAAGCAAAGGTTGGAATATTCTTTACTCTCAGTAAAGCCTAGAGTCATCAGTAATCTATCCATCCTGTCATACCATGTCAAACCTCAGGATCTTCTGCAGTCACTCCCTATGAAGCAGAGCATCATTCTCCCTCTATCTTTCGTACTCTATGTACTGAAACATTATGTACCAGAGTGACAAGTAGCTTCCTCTGCTACTAATATTCTATGTATCCATCTAGGATCATTGGATACCAAGATCCTCTATCTTGATATTTTTCAAAAGTTCTTCTTGCACCCATCCGTGAGCTTGTCATCCTTTATCAACCTTGTAGCAAAGGTTAATATCTTCATCAAGCTCATCATGTATGTGTTATCCCATGGGTGTCTTCTGAACTCGTACAATACCTTCTTTCATTTGAACACATGATTCTTCCTATCATGTGTATCTCTAGTGGCTACAAATGTCTCTTCGTAGTCTATGCCTCGTGCTACGAATATTGCCTTGTATCCCACGATGTTTCCATCCACTGCATGATGGAACTATGAACTTCTCTTCATGTATCGATACTGCATCCTATACATCATTCTTCTTGAACCTTTCTTCCTGGAAGGTTCTGCATCAAGAATGTCATTGCATTCATCATATTATTCTTCATCTTGAACTGTCGTCACTTGTTCTACGGAACAAGTCTCATCCTTCTTTGCTTGTAGGTGATTGTACGCAATCATTCCTACAAGTCAAATGCATTTGTATGGTTAGAAAAATTTCATAAGGCATATTCATAATGGAAAATTCTAATTCATAAATATATGATCATGCAACTACTTTAGCCAATACAACATCCATCCATATCTCACAGAAACTTTCTAGATGCCTTCCATCTCTACGAGGACAACATTGATATTGTGCACTAATCCAATATGTCAACAAAGAGGTTTCATTCTAGATAAGTAGCAATGGAGAGTTGTATAGCACCATGAGCTACTTACCCATCACATGCATATTAGTATTATACTGTCATTAATGAAAACATTCTATCATGCGTAATATATCAACTGAATATAAACAAATGCATAACAAAACAATATCATGAAATTCCAATTGAATACTTATATTTATTTGTTTCATGGGTAGACTCCTTCTTGATCCTTCCACTTCATCATCTTCTTCATTCATGACTTCATCATTTCTTATCCAAATGCTCAATATGGATAAGAGGCTCTTCAAGAATTGAGTTCTTCATATTCCTCATCACTTGAAGGGTCTTCTTTGGATGGTGAGAGCTTGATCTTCCCATCTCTCACTATGAGTTGACATTCTTATTCTTGTGTGTGCTCTTTCTGAAAGTGATCACTTCCTTCTGGCACTCATACTCACATGAATGAATCCCATGATCCTGGGAAACCATTCAAGGTGGATATCACCACTTATGCATTATCCACTTCTTCTTCTATCGCTTCAAGTTGTTCTGCATTCTGGATCTTTACATTCTTCAACTGGTTTCTTAAGGTCATATTCTGATTTATGTTCTTCCCTTCAAATAGCTTGGTCAAGGAATCAAACATCTTCAATGTCTTTAGGAAAGACACTTGTGGTACAAGTTGATTCATGATTGAATCAACGATGATCTTCTTGGCCTTGACCAAGTTCTTCTTGTGTAAGGCTTCTAGCCTCATCTCCCTCTGGAACTGGAACCTCTCTACTTATGTAGGTGTCCAATTCATTTTCTTCAGGGAGATCATATGCTTCCATGCTTGGAATTTGTCAACTTCACCAATATTATCATCAAGCTGATGTGATAGATCACTTTGAAATGAGAACCTCAAATGAAAATAGCAAAAAATTAGATCTTACCGATTTGAGGTGTCCGTCCTGGTTCCGAAGCTGGCTGATCTAGGGTTTGTCAGAGAAACCCTAATTTCCAAAACTTGGAAAATTTTAGATCTGATTGGATAGAAGTATAGATCTCTTGAAGGCAATCTGTCCAATGTACTCCTTTTCTGAAAATAGTGGAGGAAAGCTCCCGGAATAGGAAGCCCTAGTTTTCCAATTTCTCCTGCAGAAATGTATGTTATTGTTTCTGCGATATCTCTGGCATTACTACTCATATGTGTCTAAAATTTCTCACTAAGGTAACCTCGCATGTCCCTGATTTAACACCACATTTTTTCGCAAAATTGGTTTCACCAATTTGGATTTATGATCATTTTCCCAAGGTGACCTGTTACAGGACTGTTCAGAACAGAAACGTTGTACGGAATTCCACGTGTCAATGGTTCCTCTTCTAAATCTGAAACTAGGACCATATAAATTATAGTCCGTACCATTTTTGGAACATCTTTGGGAATTTCATTTGGACCTCTGTAGTCCAAGATATAGCAATTCTCCCCAGATGTCCTGTTTAGGGATGAATTCTGGAAGAGACTGGAACCCTAACTTCGAGACATCATATCTTCCAGAATATAGCGAATATAAGGATGGATTTTGGACATAGTGTACATCAGTATTTTATCTTCGTTCTCTACAAGTTTCAGCTATTGATCCTTCTCCAAAATCAGGATATAGCGAATGTACCAAAACTTAGCAGTTATAGTATTTTAGGGTTTTTCCAACTCAGGGTCAAACTACGGTTTGACTTTTTTGAAGTTTCACCCAACCAAAAATCTTAATCCAGGTCTCTAAACTTCAATTTTGATGAGGAGATAAATCCTATGCCAGGCTCACTCAAAAATTCCTCTTCTGCAAGAAGCCCTAATTTTCCGCACCAAAACTGAAAATGCTTGGAATCGAATTCCGCTTCGAGAGAAAGATGCACCCTTCAATTGAGAGTCAGCCTAGCATAATTTTGCTGATGGATTGTGGAGAGAGACCCAAAAATTAAGAAGCCCTAGCTTCTGTATCTGTACAATGTCTTCTTCTCATGTTAGCTCTGATACCATGTTAGACTTTTATCATTCTAAGCTAGCATTATGATCTTAGGATCTTTAACTGAGAGAATAACATGCACAGCAATAAAACACAAGAGACAAGAGACAAAGAATTTTCCTCAAGGAAACCATAAAGGAGAAAACCCCACAACTTCCTCAGAGATAGAATGAGCACCAATGGCGGCAGTAAAACCTGAAAACATAAAGATGATCTCCACAGCTTCTGTCTCTCTCTCACACACTGAGAGAGCTTCTCCTCTCTCACTCATGCACCCCAATGAGTGAGTNTATTCTTTCATTCACTTGAAACCCACTCCAACATGTCGGCCTCACTTAACAATTACTTACTAGAGCTGACATCTCTAGGAGTGTCTAATAACCCTAGTGCCCCATAACTTGTGGGGACTTTACCCTCTACTCAACAAGGAGGGTTAACCTTGACTTAGATGGTGGGGACTATTGCCTCGACTTACAATGACTCACCTAGGGTCGACTTCACTAGGATAGTCTAATAACCCTAGGGGCCCCCCACAACTGCGGGGACTTTAACCCTTGACAAATAAGAGGGTTACCCACAATGACTTGACATGACTTTCAGATTATAGAAACTTCCCGATCGGAACATCGGGGCATGAAATGACTCAATTACATTATAGACACATCTCAGAATAAACATTGGGGTACAATACATAATATATACGGATGAATACATTCTGAAGTTACAAATACATCAACAGGAAGCTATGGAGAAAAAGAATTTTCAAGAATACAGACACCAATGGTGAAGAATAATCCTCTGAAGATGAGCGAGAGGAGTTTACTAAAGAATTCAAAGTATTAAAGATGATGATGAAGGCTAGTAACAGACCCAGAGTTGAAGTTCCTATGTATGAAGGTAATCTTAGTGTTGAAGAACTCATGGACTGGATCAATGCTTTAGACAAGTATTTTGACTTTGAAGAAATTGAAGATAAAAAGAAGGAAATATATGCAGCAACCAAACTGAAAGGGCACGCAACTATATGGTGGGGTGAACTCTAGATCCACGAAGAAAGAAGAGGTAATCCTAAAATCAAATCTTGGGATAAATTTTTATATAAAATTAAAATTCAATTTATGCCTAAGGATTATCACTTGACTCTCATTAGACAGCTACAGAATATTAGACAAAAGGGTATGACTATTAAAGAATATACAGAAGAGTTATTTAAGGTGATTATTAGAGCTGGATAGACACAAGGGACATAGAAAGAGTAGCTAGATATATAAATGGACTGATATATGAGATACAAGATGAAATCATCTTATTGAATTTGAAAATTGTTGAAGATTCTTATCAGGTAGCCTCAAGGGTAGAAGAAAAGCTACTAAGAAAACAAAACCAAAGGAACATAGGAATAAATAGAGAAAGAGGGAGAGGATTTCCAAACAAAGGAGTTAGGACTTCTAAATATGAGGCAAAAGGTTCTAGTATCTAGGTAAACCAAAGAGGAGGATTTAGAAGATTCAAAGGAAGAGGCAGAAATAGAGAAGTGAAATGCTATACATGTGGAGAAATTGGACAGATGTCATGGTAATGCCCAAGGAATAAACCTACAACTCATAGGAATGCAAACATTGCTGAGGCTTATGAGAGTCTAGTGAAGAAGCAGAGGTGAATAATATTCTTAAGGAAGGAGAAAATATTATGTTGAAGAGAGTTTTAGAAAAGAAAGAGAATAAAGTGCATGAACCAGCCTAGAGAAAGAGTTTGTTCAGGACTAAATGAAATTCACAAGGGAAGTGTTGTAAGATGGTTATTGACAGTAGTAGTACATATAATTTGGTCTCCACTGAGATGGTATAGAAGTTGGGATTGGAGAGGATAAAACATCCAACTCCTTAAAAAGTGTCTTGGTTGCAGAAACGACATTAGTTCTTGGTGAATGAGTAGTGAAATGTGGAGTTTCAAATTGGTACTTATAAATATGTGGTATTATGTGATATAATTCCTATGGATGTATGCCATATACTCTTAGGGAGGGCATGCAAATATGACAGAAAATTTGTTCATGATGGAATAAAGAACACTTATTCTTTGAAAAAGGATGGAAAAAGACATACATTGTCACCATTGGAGGATGAAGCAGTTCCAGAAGGTTCAGGGTCAAATGTTTTTTTGATGACTGGGAAAGAACTATTACAAGAGGTCAAGAAGGGGGGGGAGATACATTTTTCTCTTATTGGAAAACCAAAGGTAATATTAACTTCTACAAATTTAGATGATTTTCCTACTGAAGTTAGAGTCTTGCTGGATGAATGTACTAATATTATTGTGGATGAGTTACCAAATGCTTTACCTCCTATGAGAAGTATTAGTTGTCACATTGACTTAATACATGGTGCAAGATTACCTAATAAGCATCCTACAGACTAACTCCTCAAGAGAATTAAGAGATCAGACAGCGGGTATAGGAACTGTTAGATAAAGGTTTGGTGAAAGAAAGTTTGATAAGGGTGCAGTACCCATTGTGCTTAGCCAAAAGAAGGATGGTGGATGGTGTATGTTCACTGACTCTAGAGAAATTAAAAATATCACTATCAGGTACATATTTCCTTTTCCCCGCATTGATTATTTGATGGATTGTTTGAATGGTTCAAAGTATTTTTCAAAGATATATTTGAAAAGTGGTTATAATCAAATAAGAATACGAGAAGGGGATGAATGGAAGACTGCATTCAAGACTAATAATGGACTATATGAATGGTTAGTAATTCCATTTGGGCTTACTAATGCACCTAGTACTTTTATGAGATTGATGAATGAGGTATTAAGAGAATACACTTGAAAATTTGTGATAGTGTATCTGGATGATATTCTGATTTTCAGTCAGAATAAAGAAGAACATTTGTAACATCTTAAACCTTACAAAAGGAGAAGTTGCTGATAAATATGAAAAAGTGTAGTTTCCTGAAGAAAGAGTTGATTTATTTTGGATTCATGGTTTCAAAAGAAGGGTTGAAGATGGATCCAGATAAGGTGCAAGCAATTTTAAGTTGGCCAATTCCAAGAAGTGCATATGAGGTAAGGATTTTTCATGGACTCGCAAGTTTTTATAGAAAAATCATTAAGAATTTTAGTCAAATTTGTGCACCTATAATAGACACCTTCATGTGAAGTATAAAACCTTTCCAATGGATAGAAGCAGCTGAAATAAAATTCAAATTGTTAAAGAAGAAGATCACTAAGAATCATATTCTAGATTTGCCAAGTTTTGATAAGGTTTTTCAAGTAAAGACAGATGTTTTTTTTTTGTAAATAAAAGATTATATTACTGCGCAATTTCCAAAAGATTACAGATACACCCAGAACATTGTCTACATCAAAAATACTAGCTCAAGAGCTATTACAATCATCCACATAAGTAGCTTTCCTTCCCCAAAAGAGGGACATCTCCGCCTAAGCAGAGTTCAATCCCATAACTAAGACCGCTAGCGCTATAAGTAAATTGGCTAAAAACACCTATATCTATTGACAGGGACCTACTATCATGTAGACAGGACAATAACATAAAACTAAGACAAGGATCAAGGAAGAAGGTCGACGCTAGGATAGCTCGTATTCTTCACCAAATCATCCTCGTTCTGCGGGGGGCACTGCCATTTCTCTCCATGCCCCGGCCTTCGAACCTTCGGCTAGAGCCTCCTTCCCAATGTTGCTCCATCCCTGGGTGGTAGAGGACAATTCCTAGGCATGACGCTATTTGATCAACTTTGCGGTGCATCAGGCGAAAGTCCTCACTATGGTTGCTGACCTTCTTGTGCATCACTTGGCAGTCCGCATTGTGATCCTTCCAAGATTTAATAGGTTCCTTGTCCCCTTCTTTCTTTCCTAGACCTATTCCTTACTATCCTCTAGATTAAGCGAGACATGCATAACCAGGTTCATGATAACCCAATACAGCATGATCAGATGGTCATGGGCCAAAGCCCTATCAGCTGTAGAGCTCAGATGCATGACCCAGTCCTCGACCTCCATTCGAACTTCCTCGATTGGCATCGATTTTACTTGTTCCCATAGTTCCTTTTCCAGTCTTTCCATGGATTTGTGGGCCATCAAAGGAATGCGGTATTTATAGAATTTTGCATCCTCTTGGGCATGGAGTTGAGCCCGGGTTGCAGTACCCTTGCCCCCCCTATCCACTCCCTTCCCCTTGTCATGGCTCAGAGCCGGATTTTCACTTGCGCTGGACTTCCTATTTCTGCCTCGGGGAGGATCCATATCACCCTTCATTCCCAAACTCTTCTCTAAACTACTCCAACCTTCCCACAATCACTCCCTACACCTATTCACCAGCCAACCACCGTAATACTTCCACAGGAAATGAATGGCGAGCCATGCAACCATATCAGGTATTAATAGGAGGTAGGTCATTATTTGGATTAATGGTTCTGTACCTATCAACAATATTCCTAATGCAGTGATCACCTTTCCCTGTACTCAGCATGATCTAAGACATCATTCCTATCAGTACTTATGAATCCCTTTCTCGCAGAAAATATGTCCCTCCTTTCCTTCCCAGTCGAGTACCGTACCCAAGATTAATGGTGAGAGGACTGGCTTGAAATATAAAGCACAACACCTTCATGATTATGCATGGTGATGGTCAAGATCCATGGGAGGGTCCCTCCACCCCCTGTCACAGCCTTAATTATCCCTCGCATCACCCACCATCTGTACATTCACATTGACGTCTTGAAGGGCCATTTTTCAGCACCTTGGCACCCACTGAGACGCTCTGAAGTCCTCAAGCCGTCCCATCCTGCAGGCCCCATTCTCCCCTGCACCCACATTTTCTAGCATGTCCTCCACCTGGTTTTCTTCCCTTCTAACCTGGTGAAAGGAGACAACTGGATGATCCTTGACCAAGATACGAAGGGTTTTGAGTCGACTAGCCAAACGCCATCTAGACGAAACCTTCTATGTTGTCTTCCTGTTGGCGAGCTGCTTTTCCATCTGTATGAGGATGTTCGAGTCCCCTTCCACCATTGTCGGGAGCCAACCTTCCCTAAGCATCAGACTGAGACTCTAAAGCATACCTTCGAGTTCCACAGAGTTGTTTGCATCCAAGCCAATTGATCCATAGAAAAATTGAAGAATTTCTCCTGCTAAATTTCTACAAACTCCCCCGTAACCTGCTTCCCTAGGATTACCCTTCACCACCCCATAAAAATTTAGTTTGTAAACCAAAACTGGTGGAGTAGACCAAGACTTAGGGCCAGAGACTCTGCAAACCTTGGTCCTTTATCACAGGCCATCTAGATACCCTTTGGCTAACCCCCATCCCTCCATAATTAACATTTATGGGCCTGTGAAGTCTTTATCTTCCTCGTTCCATTCCATGTTGTGTATTGTTTCCACTAGGATCATGGTGAGGTTTTTCCACACCTCCTCAGGCGTGTGCTGCATGTCCCAAAATATTCGTCTGTTTCACTCCTTCCATACCACCCACAGGACATGACCCAAAAAGGGTTTCCATAGTGTGCGTAATATGTGATTTTTGAAAGATTTGGTATGCCACTACCTCATAGTTTGGCTTGGGTCTCCCCTGGACCTGTTTCTCTTTCTGAAACCCTGAGCACCCCTATCCCAAAGTTTCACAGAGAATGAACACGAATCAAGCAGGTGGTTCATGATCTCCTCTTGGATTTTACATAGGACACATTGTGATGGGCCTTGGATTCCTCTTCGATTCATATTTTCCCCCATCAATATCCTGTGTCTAAGTACTAGCTAGCAAAAGGTGGAAACCTTTTTCCATGGGTTGGTCGTCCATTTATTTTTCCATATCTCATCCTCCTCCTCTTGTCTTCTTATTCATATATTATAGGCTTCTTTTGTGCTAAAGGAGCCTTTTTGAGTGTATCCCCACCGAAGAGTATCTTCCCCATCCTTGAACAGAATGCATCGCTCTTGAAGTTCATTCTTGAAATCTCATAGGTCTTCCTCTGAGATCCCCTCATCCCATCTGTCTGGGATCCCCCATCATCTCTGGTCCCCCTAGATGCCTTCCTCCTAGTAATGATGTACCTTTATCTTTCCTTCCTCCATCCATCTGGAACGTATGTACTACCAGCGGGGACCATTCCCTAGTTTGGGGAGCTGATTCCACAAGTCATCCCAAAAATTGGCATCGTTCCCCACCTTGACCTCCCAGAAACTCTCCTCCTGGACTATCTTTTGACCTGCCAAAACCTTCATCCAGATATGAGATCTTGGAGGTTCCTCATTGAACCTTATCAGCTAGGTCTTGGGATGATCCCTCACATACTTCATGTGCTAGATATTGGCCCATGGTTCATGCGTATAATTACATCGTCTCCACTAGATTTTGGCTCCTTAAATTTCCCCTATAACTTTGAGGTCACATAGACCTACACCACCTTTTTCCTTCGGGGTACATATTTTCTCCCAGCTGACTAAAAAGAATTTGGCTTTTGCTTCTTTTCCTTCCCATAGGAATTTTTGTTGAATACTCCTTATATCCTTGATTATGGTCTTAGGGTCTGAGAGAACAAATAACAGGTACACCGACATAGCCTAGAGGAACGATTTTACCAAGACCAGCCTGTTTGGTAAGTCCAGGGGCTTGAGGACCGAACTTGATAACCTACCCTTGATCTTGTCAATGAGATCCTACCATGAAGCATTTTTTATGGTCCCTTTACCCAGAGGAACCCCCAGATACTTGGAAGGGAAGGATCCTTTAGTGAAACCCAAAATCCTAACAATATTCCTTTATGTGATGGGTGTTGTGTTTAAAAAAAATACCTAATATTTCACAACATTAACTGCTAGCCCTAACGCTTTTGTAAAGAGCGTTAAACTCCTCTTGAAAGTGTGAACTTCTTATACTGAAGGGTGCCCCATGAGCATCATGTCATCCATGAATTGTTGGTGAGTCCATTTTCCATGCCTTCATGGAGCGACAGTCCCTATATTCCCCCTTCTTTCGCCTGAGTCTGGATGAGTTTTCGCAGGCCCTCCTCCATAAGGACAAAGAGAAAAGGCGAGAGCAGGTCTCCTTGCCTTATCCCCTAGGTTGACAAAAAGAGCTTAGTCAGAGAACTGTTCAGTAGGATGGAAAAAAAAGGAGTGGTAACCAAATCCATGACCCATTCCACCCATTCCAAGCTAAAACCATCCTCCCTCAGTATTTTCTCCAAGTATTTCCAGCTGAGTTTGTCATAGGCCTTGGCTATGTCAAGCTTGATGAGCATCCCAGGCTGTCTAGTCCATTTCAAAGAATGGATGGTTTCATGGACTACTATGATACCATCCATGATCTATCTGCCCTCCACAAAACTGGATTGTTCTGGACTGATCAATCCTGGGAGTATGGGTTTTAGTAGATTCCCAATCACCTTGAAAATGATTTTATAAATCACATTACAGAGGGATATGGGTCTAAACCTACCTAGGGAGTCCGCTCCCTCCCCATTTGGTATCAGCGAAAGAAAAGTTACATTAAAGGATTTTAAGACCCCTCTCTTGCTCCTTGATTCCTCAGTAATTTCCCATACTTCCTCCTTAATCATATCCTAGAAGAAGTGGAAGAAGTTGGTTGTCAATCCATCCGGACTGGGGGCCTTCCCTTGGGCCATCTGGCTCACTACCTCCTCCACCTCCTGCATGGAGATGGGTTTATTGAGCATCTCATTGTCCTCCCTGGTGACCTTCTTGGGGATGAGAGTAGTGATCCTAGAAATTTCATGGCCCCTGTCAATGTTGTCCTCAGTCATGATTCCCTTATAATAGCTCGTAATTCCCTCCTCTACCTCTCCTTTAGTCTCCACCTGGGACCCATCTGACTTTTTTTATTTTATGGATCTTCAAGCCTAATATATTATGGACCATAGAGTTGTGGAATAATTTAGATTTCTTTTCCCCCTCTTGAATCCAATTGACCCTAGATTTCCGCCTCCAATATATCTATTCATGTCTTTCTATAGCATCCAGTTGTATGAGAAGGTATTTCTCTTTCTCTTTCATCTCCATGTCCCATCCTGATTCCATGCCACTATGTTGGATGAGGTCAATGTCCTGGATGAGTATTTTTTTGTCCTCAAAGATATTACCAAATTCCTCTTTATTCTGCATGCATATCTTTGCTTTCAACACCTTGATTATCTACTGGAAGTTGTACATTCTGGTCCCCCCTGGGTTTTCCAAATCCTGCCACCATTGCTCCACTAGGCCCTTGAAGTCCTTATGCTCCAGCCAAAATTGCTCAAAGAAGAAGGGCTTACTTAGGATGGAATTCGTCCAGTCCCATTCCAGACTAATTGGCCAATGAACCAATCATGTTGTTGGGAGGACACTCACCCTCATTTCCCCATCCCCCTTGATAATATTTTCTAATACCAGGAATTTGTCTATCTTGGAAGCGACAAGGTGCTCCCATCCCCTGTCTCCATATCTACCATAGGGATATGGGACAAAATCTCCATGAATTCCTCTTGGTACTTGTCTAGTACCCTCCTCCCCCCCTTATTTTCCCTAAGAGAGGTGATCAAGTTGAAATCCCCACCAACAATCCAATTCCCGTCTTGGGCCAGAGCACTTAGCCATCTCAAATGGTGGATGAAGTCCTATTTTTTGGGAAATGTGTTGGTTCCATATGTGTTGACCAGGGTCCCTGTGACCCCTGATCCTAAGAACTTGAATACTTCCATTAAAGAGAAATGATTGGAATACCACCCCGAGAGCTCTATCATCCCTGGGTGCCATAGAATTTCCATTCCCCTCCATGCCTTCCGCATCTGTTTCCATTACACTGCTGCCTTTCCAAAATTTTTATCCCACTCTCATTAGGGATTCATAACTACATTTAGCTTCCTTTAAAATTAGCACATCTACTTTTTCCTACTGAATATTTCTACTTAGGATCTTAATATTTCCCGGGTGGTTACACCCCCTAATATTCCATGAGATTATCTTCATTTGGTAACCTTACTTACTTCAGAGAAGGCCTCCCTTATCGTTGGGTACTAGCCTGATTCGATCATCTTGACTCCAATCTCAGCGATCCTCTTCTTATTCATTTTTTTGTCCTCGCTTCAGGTCCTCCTCTGGAAACTTCCACTTGCTCCCCTTCAAAGGCTCTGTGCTGATCCCCAGATCTTGGTGAGATTTGGATCTGATGATGGCTTTCTGGAGGAGTTCCACCTACTCCTTAGGGACATAGCCTTTGTCTGCCTTTTCGCATTCCTTCTCTATCGAATCCAAGTCCAGCTCTCCTAATTCCATATCTTCCACATCATCCTCTTCCATTTCCTCTATCCGACTATTCTCATTAGATCCATCCATGATCAGCCTTGTTTCTTCTTCATTTTCCTTATTTTGGTCAGCTTCCCCTTCGCCCTCTTCCCCCGAAAGCTGAAAGGGATTCAAACTTTTTGGGGTTTTCTCGATCGTCTCCTTTCGCATTCTTTTCCCACCATTGCTCTTTCCTTGTTTCCTGCTCTTGATCTACATGAATCCATCATTGGCCTGCTTTTCTCCCCCTTCTTGATCTGAATCCATCTTCTCTTGGTTCCCTTCCAAGCAGTTTCTTCCAAAGTGGCCATATTCATGGCAGATCCTGCAACAAAAAGGGATTTGTTCATAGTTAATCTACCGAATCCACTCCTCATCCTCCCAATTCAAGATTAATTCCTACAGTAGGTCCTTTGACAAGTCCATGTAGATGCATATTCGGGCATAGGTCGTATACCTCTGCTACCTAGTTTTTTCAGCTACCTTCATGAATTCTCCTAACAAATTGCCAATGTCTCTGAGAATTTCCAGATCCCAGTATTCTCCTGGGAGACCTACCAGTCAGATCCATACTGGAGAAACTATCAGATCCTCCATTTCTAGGTTGAAAAGTTCCTTCCAGGGTCGCAGATAGAGCCCCACTGAAAAAAAGAAGTAGCCCCCCCCCCCTCCAGAACTCTGTCTCTGTCTTCCTGATTGAAAAAAATAATGAGAATCCTTTTTCCCCCAAATGTAGGTCATAGTGGCCCTTGGGCTTCTAGGTAATTTGGATCCACTAGACCAGATCTCTTTCCTTTGGCCATACTCCTACAAATTGACCGATGACGACCTTTTCTTTCCACATCTCAACTTTCCCACGGATTGTTTCTGATCAGAACTGAACAGTAGGGATCTTCTGAGCCATTGGAAAGCAGCCTCCCTGGCTTGATCTTCACCCCCCCTATGTTCCTCCCTTCTCGCCATCTAGATCCCCATTGGCTCCTCCGATCCCATCATCCAAATGGCCCCGGGAGGTCGTTCCATCCATGGCTACTCGAGGGGGGTTGCATCCCTCGCCCCGCTCAACCCTGCGACTTGCGCTTCCATACACGAAAGCTCTCGATCCCTCAGGGCTCTCCAAAAACCTCCACCCAAAGTAAAGACAGATGTTAGTGGGAAAACAATAGGGGTTTTTCTGAGTCAAGAACAGAGACCAGTAGCATACTTCAGCGAGAAGTTAAATGAGGAAAAACAAAAGTATTCCTCATATGACAAGGAGTTATATGATGTTGTACAAACCCTCAAGAAATGAAGACATTACTTGATTCCCAGATATTTTGTATTATATTCTGATTATCATGCTTTGCAATTTATAAATAGTCAACCTAAGTTGAATCAGAAACATGCTAAGTGGGTGGATTTGTTGTAGAAATTTACCTTTGTGATCAAGCATACAAGTGGAAAATCTAATAAATTTGGTGATGCTTTATGTAGAGTAAGTTTGATCTTGGAGGAAATTAAGGTCAGTTCTTTGGGATTTGAAAGTTTAATTAATATGTATAAAGAAGATGTGGATTTCAAATATATATATGTAGTCTGTGAGAATACAGTTGCCCATAATAGAAGCCAATGGTTGGACTAAATGTTATAAGAAGGATTGATGTTTAGATATAGTAAGTTATGTATTCCAAAATTCTATATAAGAGAAAAATTGATATAGGAGAAACATAGTGGAGATTTGTCAGGACATTTTGGATAGGATAAAACATTTGCTCACATGAGTACTTTTTTATTTTTGGCCACGATTGAAACATGATGTGAATAAGTTTGTTCAAAAATACAGGATATGTCAACATGCAAAAGGGAGAAGACAAAATACTAGACTATATCAACCCCTACCTATTCAACCTAGGCCTCGGTATTCCATCAGTGTGGACTTTGTTCTAGGATTGCCTAGAACTCAAAGGGGGAATTATTCTATTTATGTAGTAGTGGATAGGTTTTTAAAAATGGCTCATTTTATTTCTTGTAAGAAAACCAATGATGCAACAAACATTGCTAATTTATTCTTTTAAGAAATCATAAAGTTGCATGGTTTACCTTTAAGAATTGTGCCTGACAAGGATACTAAATTTGTTGGTAATTTTTGGAGAACTTTGTGGAATAATTTGGGAACCAATATTAGTTTTAGTTATGCTTATCATCCTCATACTGATGGTCAGAATAAAGTGGTGAACAGAATCCTGAGAAATATATTGAGATGTATTGTTTATGAAAATCCAACGCAGTGGGATTTATCTCTTGCTCAAGCTAAGTTTGCTTATATGATTCACCTAACAGGAGTACATGTATGAGCCCTTGTTAGATTGTATATGGAATGCACCTGAGGGGAGTATATGAAATTATAAATTTGGGAGGACAAGATAAAAGAAGCACACATGGTGAATATTTTGCATCTAGCATGCATGAGCTACAAAAAAATGCTAAGAAGAAACTACATGAAAGTGATGGGAAACACAAACAAAGAGAAGATATGAAAAGAAAGGAAGTTAATTTTCAGGTTGGAGATTTAGTACTGGCCTATATTAGGAAAGAGAGGTTTCCTAAGGGAACCTACAATAAATTGAAGCTCAAGAAGATTGGACCTTGTAAAATTTTGAGGAAGTTTTCTGCAAATGCATATGAAATATAACTTCCTTCTAATATTCAAATCTCTCCATTTTTTAATGTTTCAGATATATATCCTTTTAAATATTAGGGTGTTTAGGAAGAAGAAATGATTTCTAGGAGAAGATGGTTCATTTATATATTAGCAAGGAAAATTACCTTAGAAAGAACAGCCACATATTGTATCTATACTTGACAAAAGGGTTTCAAAGAAGACCAGGGATAAAGAATATTTTCAGTATTTAGTCAAGTGGAAAAATCAGCCTTCTGAAGATATCGCGTAGATGATAGAGATAGATATTTCCAAGTATCATGTAATCCCTGAAGACTTGTAATAATCAAAGATATGGATGAAGGATCAAAGGAGTGAATGTGTACATGTAAGAAGATAGGAATAGAAGTGTGAGTGGGTGATAAAAAGATCAAGTGTATGTAATAATGTTTAATGGAATGAAGAACTAAGTCTCAATACTCTGCATAATTGTCACTATCTGATCATGTCTTCTTTTCATAATTAGACATATCCTTAGTTCTTCATGTGAATGAATCGTCGATAGTGTTGCTCAGAATATTGATCGCTCATGAATCAATTCAACTGTTACAATCTGAATTCAAATCTACGAATTTCAGAAGATCAACGGTTGTGGACGAGTTCTGCAAGAGAAAGTTGAATATCCGCAAAGTTCAGGAAAGATTCACATCTAATCTTAGATCGATGGTTAGGAAGGAGCTCGCAAGAGATCAACGACTCTGAAGAATTGAGGAAAAGAAAGTTGCAGGAAGAAAGTTGCGAAAGTCCACTTTGGAAAAGTGGGAAGGTGTATCCACAATCCGCAATCCAAGTGCGAAAAGGACGGTTGCGGGCACATAATTGCAGAAGTTCATTTTTGAATTTGGGAACTACACACCTGCATTCTGTAATTCGCAATTGCGGAAAGGAACTTGTGGAAAGGGTCTTGCAGAAATATTCCAACGAAAAACTCAATTGTGGAAATTGAGTTGCGGAACCAAGCCTGCAAAGAACTCAATTGCGGAAATTGAGTTTTGGAACCAAGCCTGCGGAGAACTCAATTACAAAAATTGAGTTGTGGGAGAACCAAGCTTGCCAAAGTTGATTGCAGGAGCAGAACTACGGAATCATGCTTGCAAAAGGGGATTTTGTTCAGTATTTTAGACCAAAGAAGACAACTTTAGGTCTGCTAGCTTGCATCGGTCATCATAATCACATGAAGAACTAATTGTTTATGGATCTCCATTTGGCCTATAAATGGAATCCATGAGCATGCATTTCATAAGGAGAAATCAAGAGCAAAGTTATGATGCAAGAATAGACTTGAGAGAATCGTATTTCAAACTCTTTCTCATCGTCAATTAGCATTCCAAGCTCACTTAGCTTCTTACTTCAAAAGCAAGTGTTTTCCCTTCATCACTCCAATTTTGTTACCAAACAATTTGAGAGAAACCAAAGGACCCTCCCAAAGAGAGTGTTGGATACCATTTGCAAACAAGATTCTCTTAGGTGACACAATTGTATTCAAGATTCTCCATTAGACATAAATATTTGGTTTGAGCTCATCTCTTTGTTGTGTTTTATTTCATTTATACAAGTTTTATGTTCCAATAATCATTATATGTGTTGTTATTTCTTTAATAGCTTCAACATTATTTCTTGGACATACTAACCATCCACTTAACATGTTTCCTTTCTTGCAATCTACAAGGAAAGGAAGAATTGCCCACACTTGAGCCATTTTTATCATGTTGGCCACTCCACTTTGTGTTTTTAATTTTACTTTTCATGCCTTTAGGATTTCTTTTTGTTTATTAACTAATTTTGGGACTCTCGCACAATCACTGCCTTGTTTTTTATAGCATTGAATAATAAATTTTGCAGGCCAAAGTCTAATTTCTTCTCATTTTCCATGCTACACGGATCTCATGATTTGTTTGACTTGAAATAGTGTGACTTTTTTTTTTAATAGTCGCATTGTCATTCGATTGTCCCTTGCTCACACCCACATAGGTATCCCACCTGGATATTGTAACCTATACCTTGCATTGTTGCGTGGGATAAGAGTAAAATTTCTCACAAAGGTTTTCTCCATAACTGGTTAAATCACAAGCCATAATGCCATGCAAATGAGAGTACAAAAACTTATGTGGCTTCTCCAATTTGTGTTTTCCATCTTGTTTTGGTTCATAGTTGCAGTCCACATGGTTGTTCACATTGTTTAAAAATTAAAATCAACCACAATTTATGTTTATTTCCTTACACATTCAAATCACTTAATTTAAATAGGGGGATAAGTAATCATTTGCAATTTGTTTTTCCTATGAATTGAGCTTGGACGTCCCCAACAACCTTCTAGCTTACACTAGAGTAGGTTATCACAATCGTTTTTACTCCACAAGTTATAAGGATTTATTATTCTAAGCATATGAGTTAATTTGCAATAGTTTATACTCTAGCCAATTGTATATTGGTTTCTTCTTGAAAGCAATTTAGATCCAATCCACACTTCACAGAAACAAAGAACCTAAAAACTTTTGGAATCCTAGTATGCTCTTTGTCGTGTGCCAATAAAACAATCTTGACAGATAAACAAAGACGACAAGAACGAAATAATTCCCTTGTTATCTTACTTGTGTTAAGTTTCCTTTCACAACATAGTTACACTTTAAAGAAATCATTTAACAATGAGTAATGAACCCTCTCTTCATGTCTCCTTGGTTCATTTCCTTATAAAGGCATTTGCAAAACAATTTGTTACTTCAACAATCATAAACACACACGAGTTTGTTCACTTCAAGCACACACAAGTGGACCTAAAGACTCCTCTCATTCAATTATGTTCTTTATCTTGCACCCATAAAAAGCAGGTTTGAAATACCTCCCTTATCAAACTTCAATCAAATTTTACTCTTTAGGATAAACTCTCGGCTTTAACCAATATAAATTAATTCCTCAACCCAAAAGTCACAAAACAATTCAAAGTTCACTAGAAATCCAAACAATGCTACCTCAACATTATTTTTCATATAAAACACTATTGGTTGTTGGCTCTTAGGGGACTTTCTAACTTGATATTTTACACTGTTTATTCACAATACACAAACCATCCAATATTTTACACTGTTTATTCACAATACACAAACCATCCAATATTTTACACTGTTTATTCACAATACACAAACCATCCAATTGAAGCTTACATTTATTTACACGCCATCCCATTTAAGCTTCCATTTATCAGGACACAAACCCTCCATCTTTTTTGCCAGGGCTGGAACAAAACTTTTAAGACACGCCCTCTTGAAATTATCATGTAATGCTATCAAGCATGCCCCAGTTGGTTTTTTCTTGACAATATACTGTACCATGTACCACATCCAGCAACAATGATATTATTTCGTCCATTAACGTCTGATATTTAGGCAGTTTGTAGGCATTTTGTTCTTTTCGTGCCCTTCGGCTCTTCATTAACCTTCTGCTTCTTCACGTTTGCAGCGATAGGGGTGCCCCAGCAGCTGAAATATCTGGAAAGTTTTGGCTTTTTCTAAAATCCAAAGAGAAAACAAAAAGTCACGAAGACGATCCTGACCTATATTTTGACTGAAACCAAACAGTGGCTGCAAATGTCAGTTGAATTGAGATATAAAAGTAGGGTTTACCTTGATGGAATTGGCACATCCCTTCGGCGGCGGGGGTGGTAATGTGAATTGGACAGTATGCTCTTCTGATATGATGTTGTTTTCCACGATCTGAAGTTTGTGATCGTTTCTACTGTGTCTGGCTCTGGCGAAGACCATGGAGTAGTTGAAGGAATCTCGATCTTCCCAACCACCGAATACTGGCACTGCCATTCTTACTCCTCCTCTTTGATATTCGACCTCGGCCTCCATTGCTGGTTTTTAGTTTTTATTTAATATCAGTCGTTTCTTATACAGTGCGCGCGACCATAACGTAGACTCCAATTTAGGGTTTGAAGGCCATGCCGTCCTGGCCAAGTTATGTTATGGGCGTTCGTTGACGCTTGGAGGAGATCTCCATCAATATTTACAACTCACAAGTACAACTCATGTGTGTATAGCATATACCAAACGAATGGATATGGATAAAGATCGCAAGCTGTTTTAGGTTTTTTTTAATAAGTTCTTGGGATACATGTGGCTCATCAGCTTTATCATTAACTTGGACAATTCTATTATTTTATTATATATTGTTTTCTGTATTAGTTGGAAGTTGTCTGGTTTTGGGATAAGTTATTTGGATCGATGTGGGTGATGAGCTCTATCATCAATGATGAAAATTATATATATATTGGGATTAGTGAGATTAATGGGAGTAAGTTATTCATTTATAAATTTAATATTTTATTATTTTATTATTATTATAAATATATTATTAAAATAAAGTTGATTTAGTTAACTCTCAGTATTTTATTATTTTATGGATAAAGTAGGTTTTTTTTTAAATTATAAAATGTTTGAGTGTATAGTTTTTAGATAATTTTGGTGATTTTGAAAAAATTTATCTCATTGAATTTGGGTGAATCAACTTTGGAAAAAAAACAAATTAACAATTTTTTAGGGAAAAAAAAAATCAAAAAATAGTGCATGGGCTAAATTTTGCCCCTTTAAAAACTTTTTATAACTTAGATAACCTTCCAAACAAAAAACAAAAAATACAAAGTTCATCTAATTTAACTATCATAAGTCTCATCATAGTTTTTCTATGATTTTCACTATTGATAGTTTCTTAATGATTTTCAAAATAAATATCAATTTTTAAATAAGAAGTGACCATTATGAACATAATGGCGATATGTCCAATAATTCAATATTTTATTTTTTTTATATTTATATACAAATATAATTAGTTTAGATTTAATGAAATTTTTAAAATAAAAAATAAGATATTTTATATTAAATTTAATTAATAGTGAAAAAATAAAATATATGAAATTTAATTAATTTTTAAAATCTATGATTTTTATTTATCAAAATATTTATAATAGTAAAAAATATTTTATTAATAATAATAAAAAGAATTAAGAAATTATGATGATGATTAACATAGACTCATTTTAGTCTATCGGATCTTAAGAAGGAAAATACTTGGTTTACTTTAAAATCGTGTTCCTATGCTGAAAAAGAAGCTTTCCAAGCCTGGTATAGTTTTGGCAAGTTAGGAGGTTATAAAGGTTTGTACTGTAACATATACTATGAAACTCGGATCTAATGTGGGTGTAAGCAAGGCACTCTAAGAGAAAGTGATTTTCATCGTCAACCCTCATAGACACACACAAATGGAAAACCCTTTCCACCCATGGAGTTTTAGGGATATACCAACGCCCTATTTCGCTACGGATTTCATGAGAGTTTGTTTCGTTCTAATCTTGGCTATATTAATTTTCTTCCATGAACTAGTTACTACCAAGAGATACTTCTGATCCTCCAAGTTAGGATTAATGACCTCCTTATAGTATCTTAATTTTCTCTTAACATGCTAAATTTTCCTCACACCAGAATTTCTCTTTAAACTTAGAAGTAATAATATTTTTGTCATTGTCAATGTTATGCAAAATGTCATTTTCATTAATGCCCCAATGCTTTAATCAATCTAGGGTATCTTTATACCAACACCGCTTGAGGCGTAGTTGGTTTTGACTTGAGTTTAAACCAATTTTATGAAGTCTCTTGTTTCCCATGTTATTTATCGTATGCTTGTACATCAGTTACCTAGTCATAGAAATGCTCTTGATAGGGGAAAGACCCGCTTCTATGAGGAGAATATGATAAGGCGTATTGCTTTTAATTTTGAGGTTATAAGTTATAAACTACTTCTGGATTTGCTCAATCTTACATCAAGATTCTCTAGAAATGTTGCACTCCCATACTTCACAACCATAGAAGATAACAGGGATGACAAGAGTTTCAAATAGGAACTTCATTTTATCCCACATGAGCAGATTGGATTATTTATAGTTATTTTCAAGACCAAAATAAGCTTTCCACCCTCCATTAATCATTTTCTCAATGTTATAGTTCCAATTGAGCTTATGGTGAATATCAATTCTGAGATACTTGTAAGAAGTCACTTCCTCTAGATTTCTATTATCATAAATAAAATTTGCATAGTTGTATTTCTTATATTTTATAATCATGATTTTTTTCTTGTCAGTGTTAACAGTCATACCCATGTTAGAGAAAAAATCTTTAAGAATTCCTAATTGCTTATCGAGATCAGAAGAACACCTTGCCATAAGAACAATATCATCAACATAAAGTAGGAGGATGATAACTATCCCAACTAAGATTGTACCAATGCAACCTGCTACTTCTAAACACTTTTCTATCTTATCAATATAAATGCCAAAAAGGTAGGGGAGAGGGGGAAGCTTGTTTAACTCCAATATTACAATTTATATATGTTGTCCACCCCTCATTATTCTTAAACTTGGCAATGAACTTTTAGTATAAACTTATCGCAATAGCTCTCAATTCAAAAGGAACCTTAAGCTCCTCTAGCCTATTCCACAGGTTATTTCTAGGAACTGTATCAAAATCTTTTCTAAAATCCACAAAGAAAAAAAATAGGTAAGACTTATTATTACGACATTCCTCTGCAATGATCCTAAGTGTAAGGAGGTGGTCTATGGTTGAATGATTCCTTCCAAAACCTGCTTGGTCTTTATCCCACTTACCTTCCATTTCTAGCCATCCATTGATCTTCTTTTCTAAGATAATACCATATAACTTAGCTAGGACTAGAGGGCTAATCATAATAGTTTAATAGTTAGAGGGGTCATTTTTATCGCGACTTTTGAAAATAGGAATAATGAGGCTTTGATTCCGAGGTGTAGGAAACCCTTGCTTGACCGCTAGATTAAATAGTTTGTGGATGTGCTGGATGATGACAGGACCTCCATTTTTTAATATTTATGCTTGGTAGCCTTCAATGTCTTTGGTTTTTCTATTTGCTAAGCGCTTAACCCTAAAATCAATGTCTTCTAACGAGAAAACTTCTTTCGTTGTAAGAAGGGTTTGAATGTTATATCTAGTATCTGGGGATTCATAAATATTTTTAAGATAGGAATTCCAATATTTTAAGCAATTTTATTGTCTTCTTTTGTTTTGAGAGTTAGAATTTGCCTCCAAAGTTTCATAGGAGACACCTTGAAGAGGTGTAGGAGATTTTCCTACATTTTATTTAGATAATTTCTTTTTCTTCTTTTAATTAAGGCTTTGTATTGATTTATCTTGTCCATTTTTATTGAATATGTAGTAGCTTGCTTAATTTCTTTTCTTGCATATTTACACTCTTGATCATACCAAGGGTTGGTTCTACTATTGCTCGTTTTAGTCGAGGCTTCAATAGAGAACTTGTTAATGGATGACGAGAGGGTTGTAGCAAAATTACGGTAGAGATTTTCTATATTCTCCATGCTAGATAAAGGAACCAATCCATTTTTTAGATTATGGATAAAAATGTACTCTTTATTTCTATCGAAGATCAGGTGCTTTTGGCAATGATAGTTTTCCTCCTGTGGATCACTATACATGGAAATATTGAGAGTTATAAATAAAGGTCTCTAATCAGAGCCAGGCTCATGGTCGTTGAAGATGTTGAAATCTATTAATTTGTTGTATATAGGGATGTCATATATAACATAATCTACCACACTACTTCCAAGCCCATGGATACAAGTCATATGGCTAGAGTTTGGCCATTTTGTGAGACCGTTGCAAATGATAATATCTTGAGCACTACAAAATTTGACCAACTCAGATCCGAATAAATCGTACCTTTTATCTAGCTCAAGGTCTTCGTCTAAGCAAAGAGGATTAGGGTTGGAATAGTTGCTTAAAAGAATAACTTGGTTACTGGAATTTCGAGCATTGAAGTCACCCATCAAAAGGATATTTACTTCCTTCATTAAACAAGAAATATCATGTTTTAAATGATCATAAGGACAATTTTTATCTAATTTTTTTTTTTTATAGAAGTTGGAATTAATAGGGGCGAAATAACAAATGGCTATGTACATTTTTCATCATTAATTTATGTGATATTTATCCAAATAAATTGGTTGTAAGGGTCCTTTTTGTAAAGCCTAACATGTTGGAATATGTTCTTCCTAATGTAACAAGCTATACCCCAATGCCTTTACGACATGAACGTTTATTCCATATTGACCATAGGGCATATCCATCTATATCAGAGGCATTCGACTCTTTGTGTTCCCAAGTTTCAACCGATAATATAATATCAATTTCACTTGGGATCCAACTTAACTTATGGCCTTTGGTCCATAGAAATCCATACATAACTCATGTTATTTTCCAATTTAAAAATTCTACTCATATAAAGATTTAGCAATAATTTTGACCCATTATTTAATAATATGTTAAGTTTTATAAAAGATAAATTTTACAACAATTTTGGCCAATTATTTAATGATATATTAAGTTTTTTAATTAATAAAGAATTTTATTCAACGATATGTTAAGTTTTTTAAATTAGTAAAGAATTTTTTTATTATTACTACTTTCGTATATGTAAGTAGTAGTTTTTTATTATTATTACTTTCGTATATGTAAGTAGTAGTGTAGAGGATAAACTTTTCAACAAATTTTTACTAATCTTTTAATGATATATTGGTCTTTTTTAATGATATTCAGTGTATTTACATCTATGGAGAAATTGACTTAAGAAGTATTGATAATCATGTAGTATTGAAATGATGTGGTTTGTGTGACATGAATCAAGTCATGTGATTAACTTATAATGACTTATGCGTAAATAATGTAAATGCATTATAAATATTCTTAATGTAACTTGATTTAGGTTGAATTTTGTGAATGGTTGTGAATTTCAACAACTAATTAAGATTATGGTGTGATTGTTATGTTTCTATAGTGTTTTTGTGTATGTAAAAGAATAAATAAAAGAAAATACATAATAATGTAATATCTATAAAATAGGTTATTTGATAAATAACAAAGGGGCCATGATATGACAAGAGGTGAAGATGAAAGAGGGTACATGGATGATTTGACTTGACACTTTTCCGTAGGAGGTACTATCTATCTTGTCCATGCTTCCGCACGCTTTATTGTCAATGCTTTTGTATGCTTTCTTGTCCATGCTTCCACACGCTTCTTGGGAAGAGCACACTTGTCCTTAGGAGGTACTATCTTATGCAAACTTGGGGGAAAACCATTACTCAATCTCATTCGTGGATCATGCTTACTCCCCTCCATTTAAATTGGGAGCATTCCTCTCCCATTAGCATTCTCCCTTCTCTCGTTTAAATGTATCATAAATTCTATCTGAAAAGCTTCTCGCATTTAAAAGCATGAATGTTATGCTAGAAGTGGTAAGAGAATCCCATGTAGTCATGGTTGATAGGAGCATGTGAAAGTGGAGAATTTTATTAAGTATAGGAGAATAAATGGGATGGTTTTGAGGGATTAAACCATGGTTGGAATATTCACAACACCTAAAGAAAACACCATTGAAATCGACAACCATGTTAGTGTTGCTCATGGACAATTTGAGCCAAGTGATCCCTCCAAGTTATTTGAAGTAGAAAACTAGCAATATTGGATTCTTTATTTGTACACTGGAAGGAGAGAAGATCTATGAGAGACTATGGAGTATAGAAATGGAAGATCCTCTTAGTGTTGGGAAAGAGAAGAGAATGTCATGGTAAACTAATGGTTGGATGAGGGATTGTGCTAATTAATACTGAGCAAATTGTCAGTGTCATGAGAGAAATGAGTTGGGTTGAATGTAATTAAATCCCTAAAGGAGATTTCCTTCCTTCACCTTGTTAGTATCATGGTATACCTTAGGATTGGAATCCATAAATTAGTCCTATAGTTGGGAAATGAATTTCTCCTCAATATCAATTAAAGTGGACTTCACTTGATTACAGAAAAGTGTTTGTAATATTCACTTGTGGAATCCTTTGTTGTTGTAATATGTTTTGTAATGAATGAATTCAAATATGCAATGTTATTTTTTTGTGACTAGTAAAATCTGTAATTGGGTTGGACACGTACTCGCATGACATAGAATCGATTCTGGTATGTTGTCACTATAACCTCCATGCCTGCCTACACTACCCAATGCATAGTACACAAGGATACAAGGTTTGAACCAACGATGTATGAAGGGTCGCCTTAACATTATTTTACTAATAAGAATAATATTTTTATGTACTTCCTCTACTTTAATACGTAATTCATGGTTTTTTTCCAATTTAAAAATTCTACTAATATAAAGGATATATTTTGCAACAATTTATTTAATGATATAGTAAGTTTTTTAAATTAGTAAAGAATTTTATTTAATGAGATGTTAAGTTTTTTAAATTAGTAAAGAATTTTCTTTATAAATATTACTTTAGTATAAGGATAGACTTTGGAACATTTTTTTACTAATCTTTTAATGATATAATGGTTTTTTTAATTAATAAAATCAAATTATGATATTAAGTGTATTTGCATCTATGGAGAGATTGATTTGTGTAATAAGAAGTAATGTTAATCTAAATCATGTAGTATTGAAATGATGTGGTTTATGTGACATGAGTCAAGTCATGTGGTTAACTTATAAAAATTTATGTGTAAATAATGTAAATGCATTCTTTAAAATGTAGCTTGAGATCTAGGTTGAATTGTGAATGGTTATGAATTCCAACTAATTAGGATTATGGTTTGATTGTTATGTTTCCATGGTGTTTTTGTGTATGTAAAATAATACAAAAACATAATAATGCAATATCTTTCAAAAATGTTATTGGATAAACAACAAAGGGACCATGATATGACAAGAGGTGAAGATGAAAGAGGGTACATGGATGATTTCACTTGAAACTTGTCCTTAGGAGGTACTATCTTTCTTGTCCATGCTTCTTCATGCTTTCTTGTCCATGCTTATGCATGATTTATTGTCCATGCTTTCGCATTCTTCTTGGGAAGAGCACACTTGGCTTATGCAAACTTAGGGGAAAACCATTATTCAATCTCATTTGTGGATCATTCTTACACCCTTCCATTTAAATTAGGAGCATTCCTCTCCCATTTGTTGTTGCAATATGTTTTGTAATGAATGAATTCAAATATGCAATGTTAATTTTTTTGTGACTAATAGAATCAGTAACTGGTTTGGGCTCATACTCGCATGACATAGAGTCGATTATGGTATGTTGTCACTATAACCTCCATGCATACCTACACTACCCCATGGATGGTACACAAGGCTACAAGGTTTGGACCAGCGATGTTTGAAGGATCACCTTAACATTGCACCCTATTTCCAACTGATCTACACCCAAGGGCTTAAATTTGAAGGACATGGAGATGGGATTTGATCCACTCATGTCTACATGAGTTATAAGATCATTTAATACAATCTCTATGGGTGCAACCACACATTTAACCACTAAATGAAGGTGACCCATGGCTCTAGGTAAATCCCTCCTAGGAATTGAACCTTGGTCACTAGTGAAAAACTTCTTGCTCTTCACTAACGGCTCCATCCCCTTTAGGAATTTCAAATATCCATTGTTTTTTTTTAAAAGCTGCAAAGTTATATTAATTTACCAAAATAAGATATACAAAAAAAAACCTGACCATAGGAGGTCTCAAGTGGTGAAGGCACCACCTAAGCCTCTCAAAAACAGAGGGTCGTCTGAGAAAAAAGGAACTGAAATTGTTCAAGACTTTAGGACTATCATAGTAACCAGTGTTTGACATAATTATAGGGTTCATTTTCAAAAATACACAGAGAGATAACCAAACTAGAAAACGATGAAAAAAAAAACCTGAAACGACAATTCGTTTCTACACACGTTCTAAGCATGCTTCAAGAGGGGGGGGTTTCCTCAATGATGGGGCATCCCCATCCTTCTTCCTGTGAAATGTTGGTCATGGTGGTAGTAGTATCCAGAGTAGTTTGATGTGACTTAGTGTTCTGGCCTTCGATGTCCTTCATTCGTTTGAACAGAGGCTCCACGGTCGAAGGAATGGGGAAAGGAGGGGCCTATGGAGTTGAAACTGTGCTAGCGTCCCACGATCTACCCCCAGTAGCACTCCCACTACCATCATCCCTAAGGCCAATATGCCCTGCTTTACCTACCACGCAGTTCCATGCAAATGTGTTGTTTAGGGTTGTGAGTTGAGCGTCCATTTCCACCATTTTAGCTTTAACAGCAAGAGCAATATCATGAGCAACTAACCAATTACTCAGTATGTCTTCCACGAGATTACCCAACATGTTTTTAACAAGTTAGTAATGGTTAATTTGGATACCGCCCTACCGAGAAGCGAGTCCCTGGTTGAGGACCCTTCCTTCCCAGTATTCAATAAGGATGCAGCCCGATTTGGAAATGTGGTTTTCATACCCCTCTTCAGTCTACAGGCTAAAACCTCTCTGGGATTTTCCCCTACCTGTGCTGGAACATCGAGGTGTTCCCCGTTGCTTAAACATGTTCAGCCATAGGCGGGGAAGAGAGGTCCAAAATGTGAGCAGAAATAGAGCGGGGTGGTGGGAGATTCCCACGTTGCTGGAACCTATAAAAAAACACAGAATTGCAGACTGACAAACCGGGGAGGAATTCCAAACAAAGTCGAAAGAGCGCCACCCTGAGGCTGAAACCAGGCTTCGAATCGTGCAGAAGACACAAGATAAAGCAGATAAGTGCCAAACCATCGAAGAGAATGAACCAAAAAACCATGGCGACGTGCTTCAAATCACCACCCTGACCAAACCATGTCCTAGTGCCTGCTCACGTTAAATTCATCTGCTCCACCATGAAAGCGCAAGAGGAGGACAGGGTGTCTCCACCCTATGTCACGGGCTTGGAAATGATAGACCACTCCTTCAGCACGCGAGAAGAAGGTCAAGAAGGCAAGGTGGGGGAGTTGATTAACATCCCAGTTGCATGTGGGCTGCCCCGCAGGACGTGCTCAGACCGAGGCACTACGCACCAACTATTCATCGTGCTGGCACCCGCATCTAGAGATGAGAGATATGACCTGGCTAGTTCCTACATTTGAGAAGCAAGGTGTTATCAAGGGGATTCTGTAGCGTTCCTTCCATAAGAGTGTGATTTGTGTTCACTCCCATGTTAGCCAGGCAGTCTACTAAAGCATTGACTTTCCTACGCACATGGTGAAAGGTGAGTGCCTGCATGCAATGGAGGTGGTTAGCAAGACGACCCAACCCATGTGCAAGGCGCCAGCTAGTGGCCACTTTGGTGACCGTCATACCATTGTGTAGTTTGGAGGCTAAGGAAATAATTATCTGAGAGTCGCCTTCCACAATTAGAGGTAGAAGATTTCTTTTGTCAGCTATCATTAGTCCAACCACCATGCCTTCCAGCTCTACTACATTGTTGGAATCGAGGCCAATGTTACCATAGAAGAGATGAATGATATCACTGTTTTGGTCTCTAATAGCTCCATTGTAACCATCTTTTTCGGGGTTTCCTTTGGAAGCACCATCGAATTTCATCTTGAAGATTTTATCAAGAGGAGGTTCCAAGTGTAGAGGGCTTGCCACACGCATCTTGGTGGTTCCAAGGGAAGGAGGTACAGTGGTGGAGGTGAAGCTTAAGGATGTTAGGATAAGATTTTCACTCTGGGAGGTAGGAAGGTCAGAGGCCTTCCAGCCTTTGGAGTGGAGAGTTTCTTGAAGATTATTTTTTATTGTGTCCCACAACATCTTGACCATGCTCTCATTGTTTTTAAAAATTATGCTATTGCGTTCTTTCCATGTGCTCCAAAACACAAACCTAGGAGTGAGGGTCCAGAGCTAGTTGAGGATTTTTCTATCAAATGGTAGATCAATCCACTTTTGAAGAGTGTATGTGGCAATGCCTTTGACCCTATTGGTACATCAAAAATCTTTAGCGATAGTGTCCCACAGTGAGCTGGTGAAGGGGCAAGCATCCAGGAATTGGTCTATGGTTTCCTGCTATTTGAGGCATAGAAAACATCTAGAGGGGCCCTGAAACCCTTTCCTAGCTAGATTCTCCCATGTGAGAATACAACGGTGCATTAGAATCCATGGAAAATGGGAGACTTTGAGCCAAAGAGGAGTCTTCCAGATGCAATTCCAAATGGGGGAGGGCTGGAGGTCCAATGATGCATTGAGGATATCATAAGCTTCTTTGACCGAGAAAGTTCCAGAAGGTCTGTGGCCCCATCTGATGACATATGTACCATGTTTGTATTTGAGGTGGTGGCTACATATTTCAGACCATATTTTGTCCATTAGTTCCCTGTTGGGAACCATGTCCTAGGTGGATGGTTCTTTCCAATGACGAAATCCATCATTTGAAGGATGCCAGAAATCTTTCACTTTGAGGTCCTCATTGAGATGAATATAATTCTAATTGTCTGGGCCTGGCAGAAGACTTTTTAGACTGGGTAATTGTTTCCATGTGTCCCCAGAAGAGGGCTTTATCCCCATATTTTGTTTCCCAAAAACTATGTTGTTGAATGAGCGCCTTATATTTATTGGCCGCCTTCAAGATATGGGAGCCTGGGATGTCCTCATCAAATCTGATGAGGTGAAGAGGGAGATAGTCTGGAGCATATTTTTTTGTCCACATCTTGGTCCAAGGGGATATTTTTTGTGAAATCCCTGTTCCACCATATCTTTGGAGAGAGGGCTTGGTTTTTTAGGTCAGGATCCCTCATACCGAGGCCCACCTCTTTTTTTTGGCAAAGATTTTTCCAGTTGACCAAGGCCCAATGATTATTATTGTTGTTACATCCCCAGAGAAAATACCTCTGCATTGTTTTGATAGCTTTCAAGACCCGTTTAGGAGCTTCCAAAAAAGAAAAGAGGTACAGAGGCATCGACTGTAGTACACACTTAAGCAGGACAGCATGATTGTTATAGCTCAAAATGACACATCTCTACCTATGACCACTTTCCCATGTTTTCGTCGCATGTCTACACTTGAAGAAAGTCACTGAAAAAACACCTAACGTGGAGGACCCATATCTTGAGTTATGTAACTCCATTTGACCTCATCTCTACACCGTTGGAAACATATTTTAGTCAGCTAAAACTTTTCAAAAGACACCAAAGTCTGAAAATGCTCAAAAGCACCCTAAAAATGAGATTTTTTTATGTGTACGTGAGTTTCCTTAAGGAAACCCGCATACGTACGTGACTTTCTATATATAATACCCGCGTACGCCTCCAAAAAATATCAAAAAAATATGTATTTTGAAATTTGGGTAATTTGGGTAGTTTGGGTAGTTATGCAACTAACTCCTTCAGTTGTAACTACTTTGTATTCAACCCTAACTCTTCATTAAGCATATAAATAGAGGTAGGGAGGTCCATGAGAGGAGACTTGAATCTTTTGCATTGTCACCGTGGAGGAATTTGAGCTCTCTTTCCCCCTACCTTTGCCCTAGTGATCATCCCCTTATGTTACAGAGCTTGGAGGCTGATTTCCTTGGAGAAGAGAAGCAGCAGAACCAAATCAAGGTTTTGTGAGGTGTCGAACTTGAAGAGAAGGTATACTTGTATTTGTTTTCAAGACTAATAAAGATGTGATGTCCTTCTTCTTCCCAAATCATTGTTCAATGTGTGATTGAATCTTTGTTTATGATCATATGATGATGTTAGTGAGATCATTATTTCATTTTTATTTGATTATCATTGCTTTATATGTGGTCATAATGGTTTGAGGAAGGTATAATTCATTTTGCGGGTCTCTTGGAGCAAGAGGTTCAAGAGGAGCAAGAAGAGGATTGAAGGGATGCTTGTATCAACCTTAGTTTGGCTAAGGTATGAACCATTCCCACCTGTGATATTGCTTTTATTTACTTGCAGAACCATTTGCATCCACCTTTCAACCCAAGTACGTTGATGGCCTCTTAAACCCTAGCCATAGGAAACTTTCCTTTACAACAGAACTAGCGACTCTGCTGGGGAGAGCCTTTTCTGTTTGGGGTTTCTCTGTATTTCTTTTAGTCTTTTGCAAGGTTTCAGGTATTTCTTGCCACTTAGGAACACTTTATAAATCTGATAGAACATCTTCCCTACCTTCCTAAGGCATTTTTTGACCTTTTTGGGGATTTTTTCCACCCATACGCGAGCTGTAGACTGAATAGTCACGTGTCTGGTTTGGTACACGCAACTTTATATACTGTCAACCCACGTATGATATGCGAATTGTCAATGGTACAAACCATGTTTGCTTGTACATGCGACTTGTTGTACTTTCAACCCGCATATGACACCAGACCTGTCAGTAGTACAACCCGCATGTGCCCCTAAAACACTGTTTTTCCTCATTTTTGTGGTTTTTTCTGTTGTTGTGGGATGTTTGGTAGGTATTTTGGTGTCCTCTATAGGTTCATGACTCCAAGGAGTTAGTATCATCCCTTTTGGTTGTTCTTTATCTATGTGGTAATCCTTTTTATAGCATTAGGGTTTTCTCTTTGCTCTTTTCCCCCACCCACTTTGCTTGGCATGATTTTTGGCTTATGTTTCTGGTCAGCCTTTGTTGGTGATCTTTGTCTGAGTTTAGAAGCTTTTTGGTGTTGGTTTCCTTCTTCTTTGTTGGTTAACTTCACCATGCCAAAGTACTTGACTTGTCTTTTATGCAAGCCTTCCTTCCAAGTAGGGTTTGTACTGACTTTAGGGAATTCTAGAGTTTGTTTGGTGGTTGTATAACAAAGTTCCTTTTGCTTTGTTCTTGTTATCTGCATACTTTTGTTTGTAGGTAGTTTTTATTTTGCATTTATAAAAGAAAAAGAAAAAAACACATGTTTGATTTATATGCATGTAGATTAGGTTTTTAGTCTAGATTGCATGGCATATCATTGTTTTTGAAAAATAAAAATAAAAATAAATTGTTCTTTTGTGGATTTCAAGTTTCTATTTGAAAAGAAAGAGAATAGTTTTTTATTTTTGCATTTCATTTCTCTTTGCTTAGTCATTTTCTTTCAACTTTGATTCAAAACACCACATAAGTTTCACGCCATTTACCCTCTCACTAAAAATAGCCCTTAAAATAAACGATATAATTTAAAAATTATTAGTAAGTTTTATTTTATAGGCTCATACACCAGCTAGCTCAGGCTAGACTTGTGGGGGGGGGAGTTTAAACTCCCCACAAGTGTCAAAATTCAGACATAGTTGGCCAATCACTAGGTAAACCCTTTTCTATGTTGATTGTATCTGGGAAGCTCCTCTCAAATGGGAGTTAAGCATGAGGCTACGTGGAGGCTTGGAATTAGGAGATAACCCTCTGATTCCTTGTCAAAGCATAGACCATGGTTTTTGCGCATCTAGGGATTCTGTCTTAGACAAGGTTTCAGGATTTACTACCCTGCCCATGTGTACGAACCAGGCTTGTGACTGTCCCCCCAAACTATCAATATAGTTAAGGTAGCCTTTAGTCTCTTTGACATCTAGGGTTCATACACAAGTACACCGGAAGGCTATTTCTGGTTGACCTTGGACAGGCTTGGAAGGTAACCCCGGTAGAAGGTGTGGGAGGGCAGTGGCTGATTCCTCCGCTTGTGCCTAAGAACATCTACAGGGACGCCAAGTAACTGTCTATTAGCCTTCTTTTGGAAGGCATATCTTATGCCTATTTGTCTGTTTGGCTTTAGGAATTTTTTAGTGAGTGCTATGTGGCTTGTATGTACTTATCTTTCCTTCAGGTGTGTGCTTTGTACTTTTGATTGCCTATCAACCTCAGACTTTGTCTCCTAGTTTGAAACTATGGATAACACCCCTTTGAACACCAACCAAGAGATCCCCATGCTGGGAAATCCTTGTACTATTCCTCTCATAGGGAATGTTGGTGTTCCTTTGATGGCCACCTTGAATCTTCCTGGATTCACCCTAGAGCTACTGGTGTGGTTTTTTTCCACTCCAACCATCCTGAATGCTCCTGATGCTTCTCAAGTAAGCTCCTTATATCAAGGGAATCAAAACACTGCTTCCTCTTCACCTGTAGTTGATTCTCCTCCTCCTTCTACCTCATGCGGTGAAAGTACTGATACTAGTAACCGACAGTCTAAAAGGAGTAAAAGAAGGAGGAATAGGAATAAGGTACATAAGAAAGGGGGTGCCCGTTCAACCTCTCCAAATCAAGTTGAACCTCACCACCCAGCCTCTACGGTTCATTCTAGGGGCACCTATCCAACCTCTATAAGTCATGTTGGATCTAAGCACTCAACCTCTGCAATTCAAGTTGATCTTCACCATCCAGCCTCTGTTCATCATGCTGGTGGGATCCTTCCAACCTTTCCAAGTCATGTTGGATCCAGTCACTTAGCCTATGCAATTCATACTGAGCACACCCATTCAACCTCTATTCAAGTTGAACCTCCCCATCCAACCTCTGCAAGTCATGTTGGATCCATCCAGCCAGCCTCTGAAGTTCATGCTGGGGGCACACACTCAAATGTTGCAAAGCATGTTGATCCTAACTATTCAGCCTCTGTTGTTCATGCTGGTGGTTCCCATCCAACCTCTGTAGGTCATGTTGGACCCAGTCTCTCAGCCTCTGTAGGTCAGCCTCTGCAAGTCATGCTGGGGGCAGTCTCTCAGCCTCTGTGGTTCATGCTGAAGACAATCTGTCAGCCACTAGAAGTCATGTTGATACTGTTGAAAAGAATACCCGTTCAAAACACAATCCCAAGTTTCCTTGTAAGCTTTGTGAGGGAGACCACCTTACTTATAAATGCCCTTCTATCACGGAGGCACGAAGAGTTTGGTTTCATGGTCATCCCATTTTTTAACATTCTAAAGTTTTTCAACAACTAGCCTCTCTTAGTTAGATTGGACCCAGTCACCGAGCCTCTGGTGGTCATGCTGGGGGAAAACTCTCAGCCTCTGCAGGTCATGCTGAGAGAAAACAGTCAGCCACTGCTAGTCATGTTGACACCGTTGAGAAAACTGGTCGTTCGAAGTGAAAACTTAATTTCCCTTGTAAGCTATGCGAGGGAGATCATCTTACTCACCAATTCCCTTCTATCGCAGAGGTGCGAAGAGTTCGGTCCGAGACTCAAGAATTTCCTTCTCCTGAAAAACCTATAGTTTCTCAACAACCTACTCAACCTTTGGTTGATCAAGTGGTCAAACCAATCTCAGTTTTGGTCGATCCCGCTCTTCTTTCGAAGAGTGATCCTGATGTGATTGAACCAATGTCATCTTTGGTCAATCCCACTCTCCCTTCAGAGAGTGACTTTCACAAAGTGGTTGAATCGGTTCCATTGTCGATCAATCCCACTCTTCCTTTGGAGAGTGAAGTGTCTGGTAGTCACATTTTCTTCACTACCAGTTCAAAACTTATTGAATGAGGGGGCACTGAACTGGCTTCGGATCAACCCACACCAAGCTCTCGGATTACTTCCTTTGATTGGGATAGCCTAGTTGAGCCGTGCCTTCCTTCTGATACACCTTTCCAGATAAAGGTCAAAGTTGAACCATACATGATTGCCCGTTGTATTGTTGATGAAGGAGCCTTAGTTAGTATTTTGTTTGCTCATGCTTAGCGAGGCATGGGATCTCCCAGCCTTGTGTCGAATGCTAGTCAGTTACTGGAGTTTGATAGAAGAACTTGTATATCCTTGGGAATTCTTGCTCAAACACCTGTTACTTTGGGTGGGAAGACCGTCTTAGTTGACTTCATGGTAATAGAAGACTCCTTAGACTTCAATATGCTCCTCGGACGTGACTATGTCTATGCCATGCAAGCTGTGGTGTCAACATTCTTTCGTGTGATGTACTTTAATCATGGCGAAGAAATTGTCACTATCGATCAGTTGGATTTTCTTGATCCGTCTCCTGACCCAACTAGAGACCAGGTCTGTCCTTTATTGATTCCCAGTGTTTCTATAGACACTACCCCACCACATGTGAGCTATGTGGCCTCATGTCCTTTGCGTTCAATTACTACTGAGAAGCAACCTTTGTTTTCATGCTTACCTTCTCAGGAAATGGTCCTAGTTTCGCGGGGGTTCTGTGGGGCCGAGGCTCAGGTGCATCGGAATGCACTCCGAGTTAGCGACTTACGGGAGCCAGTGGTTCGAGCGACGGCCGCATGTATAGTGCGGATCCTGGGCTCTCAGGAACCTGAGAAGGTGTCTGGGGGGCAGATGCAGCTTGTGGAGCGTACACTGGGGGGGACATATTTTGCATGGGGTCAGATGTTCCTGACCTGCGTTCAGCGACAGCTGACCGCAGCGAAGGCAGCTGGCAAGGGATTCTGCTTCGGGTCATTCTTATGCGCCTTCTTTATGGAGAGGGTCCCCACTTTGCGACCGCGGGTGCCGGTTAGGGCAGGAGGCGTGAGGGAGCCTCGTATGATTCGATGGGGGGAGATGATGCGCCGCCGTGGTGGTGGCGATGTGGGCCGGTATTTCACGGATGAGTTGTACATGCAGTGGCTTCAGCTGCCATTGACGCTGGAGGAATTTCCGTACAGGGACATGGATTACAGAGGGGATCCACAGGCGCCCCGTCCAACAGATAGATATGGGGTCCAGATGGTATGTGGCATTTTGATTGTTTTGTCGAGTTTTTATGTTATGTATGATGTATGTGTGATATGGAGTTACTGACATGTGGTCGATTTGCAGATGTGGGCCCGCAGCCGCCGCCAGGGCATGTGGTGTGGCGAGGTATCGTGGCAGTTCCGGCTTTGCCCAGGCGGGGTCCGGTGCATCGGCGAGATGCGGATGGGGCGCTGGAGTCAGTACCGGCGCTGCTGGAGCGGCTGTTGATGGGAGTGAGCGATGCAGGGTGGGAGGACCTGCCGCGAGACGTGCGTCGGGATTGTAGGCAGGCGCCGCGAGATTTCAGAGGGATAGCGTTCCGGGTGGCTCTCTTAGCGGAGAGGGCACGAGCACGGGCACCGATGCCTAGACAAGCTGAGGACTCATCGGAGCAGGAGGAGGAGTCAGAGGCGGCTGACACGGAGAGTGAGGCAGGATATGACTCCCCTTAGGGAGAGCAGGGGATGCTCCCGGGTTTTTTGAGACTAGATGGATGTATACATATATTCTTTTGTATAGCGGAGTACTGGGGTACTCAGAACATGTATAGTTCTGAACATGTATTTTTTGTATGATATATATATATATATGCACGTGGATGCACATTTTTTGGTGATATTGTCTCATTTGTACGCATG
>LPNX010996754.1:0-10345 GCA_001517045.1 Pseudotsuga menziesii | reverse complement strand
GTTTAGTTAATCTATGCTTAGTAAATTTAGACATTTTTTTCATTTTCAAAATAATAGAAAATGAGTCAATAAGTGAATACGTTTATTTTTTTACAAGTAAGAATATGACAGTTCGTTGGTGGGGCTAGCAAGATTTCATTCCATCCACCTAGGTTCAATTTGTTGAGACATATTCTAGCTTGGATGTCCAATTAAAAATTTACAATATAAATAATACTTAACTCTAATATAATATTTTGAGAGATAAATGATTATGTAATGCTTAATAAGTGAAAGTTGTTTTTAATAATGTTTAGTTATATTATACTTTCTTATAATTTTGAACACATTTTTTAATCTTCATTTTTTATAAAAAATAAATTAACAAGTAAATAAACTAAATTTTTGTATTTATTATTACTATGTTTTTATTTTATTTCAAATTCCAACATTATAAAATTTCTTAAAACTAATAAAAAACCAAATTCCTATATAACATTAATTAAATAAAACTATAATTTACAACATTTATATTAAGTTTTTAAAAGAAAAAAAATTCCATATAACACGAATTAAATATTTCACAACAACATTTCTATTAAATTTAACTCTAATTTATATGTAAATATTTTTATTAAAATTGATCAATTTTTTTCCATATTTCTATTAAATTTTAAAATTTTAATTTTAATTAAAAACAAAATTCCATATCTATTAAATTTGAAGAAAAGAAAATCTCAGTATTAACTTAGTCCAAAATATATATGTATATGTATAAAAAGTCTCCATAATTACCAAATAGCAAAAGGTCATATTACATATGGAAAATGTAGCTTGTAAAAAATAAATGTTGGCCACAAAAACAAATTAATATGGGGAGATGTTTTAATGTTCCTACCTAACAAAACAATAAAAACTAAAAAAATTAATTATCTGCGAAAAAAATGTCCCTAAGAAAAACAACACAATATGGAGGAGATGTTGTAATGATCCTAATTAACAAAATAATAGAAAATAAAAAATTGAAATATCCACAATGTGCAAGGCCTTCTAAACAACCCATGGTTTTAGGAGGGCCTTGCACATGGTTTTAAAACCATTTTACCGGGGAGATGATGTAATGTTCTTTCCTAACAAAATAAAAAATAATAAAAATATTATATGTAGGCCATAAATAGTATTAAATATTAATAATAAAAATATTATATGTCCACCTTAAATAAAAAGATGTGTCTTTTGGTCTCAATCACACCAAAACTGATAGTTGACTGCAATACTTAAGAAGAGGTTTGCACCTCCAAAGATTTGGTTCCTCTAGGCGCTTGATAGAGCCTAGGATTTGGATCTATGCTGGTACATAAACTTAGTTGTCTACGTATATATCTTAATATCAAGGTAAGAGGTAAAAAATATTATTTGAGCTTAAGCAAAGGAATATTTCGAGGTAAGAGATGAAAAATATTATTTGGGCTTGTTTAAAACACTATAACCCGAACATCATGAATTGTTAGATAATAATGACAAAATGCCTAAAATAGATTCAGGTTGAATAGTATCCGCATTTCACTGTACCAATCCTGTTTTGTAGGATTTGATTACATGTTATTTCCCTATATATTTGTAATGTTTCTTATCTTAAGATAAGTGTTCTATAATCTTCTATTCCGTTGTTCATTGTGTATTCTGTTTTGGTATCAGAGCTTCGAACTAAGAATCCGGGTGAAGGGAGTGCCCAGAAGAGGAGCTGTGTGAGGAGGCTACAATGTGGAGGATCTAGTGATTATCGCTGGATTGAAATAATTTTCAGTCCATGCTAGTTGTATGCGCGATACGATCTAAGCCGTAGGTCACAGCCACTTTTAAATCAGAGCCATTTCATGTGCCTTTTCGGTTAATTTCATGTGCCTGCCGTGACGTTATCACTGTCACTGAGGGTTGCCGTGAAGTGGCTGCTGCGAGCTTCTATCACTATGCTGATTGCAGTTTCCATAAAGGAGACAGTTGTTGCTGCGTACGTGGAGGAGCCACTAAGTTGATGGTGGTGTGGACGTAGAGTGCTTCCGCTGGAGCAGTGGAGGATCCAGAGTGGCTACTAAGGTGTCGTTGAAGAGCCACTACACCATTATCTACCACATGTGCATATCTACCTCCAGTTGATTGGGAGAGTTCATGAGCCTGTTGAGGAGGACCATAAGCCTTCCAAGGAAGGTCGCAATCTTCATTGGGGCTCGTAAGGCAAGCCTTAAGGAAGGTCGTGACCCTAGTGATTGTGAGTGGGCTGTGAAGGAGGACCTTGTGGAGGAGCTGTAAAAAGATGGAGTTGCGGTAACCGCCAGTAAGGGAAAGCCACCACTTCTTCCCAGGAAAGCCTGCTATTATACGCAGTTGGGGATATGATTCGCCATCATTAGTAGGAGAGGGTAATTTTCACCCATGAATAGGTATTTTCTGATTTTCTTTTAGCAGAGATGTCAAATTCATTTACATATAATTATTTGAGTGACGCTTCCAAGCTCGATGGTGAAAACTACATTGACTGGAAATTTAAGATATTGGCTATTTTTGAAGCCTGGAATGTTTGGAGTGTTGTCAATGGAGATGAAGCGAAACCCATAGGTGTTGCTAGTACAGAATGGGAGAAACAAGAAACAAAGGCCAAAGTGTTGTTGCAGATGTCTGTCAAAGACAACATCATTCCGCACATCAAAGATTGTAAAACTTCGAAGGAGACCTAGGAAATATTGAAAGGTTTGTATGAAACTACAAACTCAAATAGGATTTTGTTTTTGAAGACTAAGCTATTGTCCATGAAAATGGAAGCACATGAGAACATCACCACCTATATTTCTTGAATTAAATATTTATGTGATCAGTTAAGTTCCATTGGTGGTAAGGTTTCAAATTCTGACATGGTAACTATTACATTAAAAGGGTTAATCAGAGAATATCATGTCTTTATTTCAAGTCTAGGAGGTAGAGCAAAGCCCCCTACATTTATTGAGTTAACAAGGATTCTTCTACAAGAGGAAGAACGAATGAAGGTGTTTGAGATGGACTCTCATACTCCAGAATTAGCATTGATGGCCAAAGGAAAACAACCATACAAGGGCAAGCCATGGGACAGAAACAGAACAAGCAAGTTTCATCCAAGAAACAGAGGTATGACTCACTCAAAATCTGGTTCACATGATAAGAGAAATTATGGTTTTTTTACTGTGGAAAGCCTGGTCATCATGTTAAAGACTGTTATAAGAGGAAAGCTAATCAGTCCAAACAGATGCCCAGAAAACATAATGGAAATTATGTGCAAGATGACACCTCTTTCAGTGAAGGTTTTAAGAATTTAAAGTTGTTTATTTATGAAGCTACATTGTCTGCAGAAACTGATGATGAAAATGCATGGTTCATAAATTCAGGAGCCTTAGCCCATATGTCTTGTGTTAAGGAGTGGTTTGATGAATATCATGAGAGTAAAGATGAAACACACATATATTTAGGAGATAACAGATCTCATAAGATTCGGGGTTATGGAAAAATATGTGTGAATTTACCTAATGGCCAAAACAGACAGATTCATGATGTGTTGTATGTTCTAGGCATAAAAAATAATTTGATTTCTGTTTCCGCAATAACTGATAAAAATATGAAAGTAGAATTTATGCAGTATCATTTTCTTGTGAAGGATATTCAGAATCATTACAAAATCATAGCCACGGGGACAAGAATTGGAACACCATATAAGCTTGATGTCACAAAGTCCAATCATCATGCATTGACATCTACTATAATGACAACTGAAGAGATACGGCATCGTAGGTATGGACATATTAACCAAAATGACTTAGTGCTACTTCAAAAGAAATTAATGGTTGAAGGATTCTTGTTTTGAAACATCATCATATAGAATGTGAAGCTTGTGCACTAGGTAAGCATCATATGGAAGAATTTCCAGTGCATATAGAGAAGAAACACAGAGAGATACTTGAATTGATACATATTGATGTCTGTGGTCCCATGCAAACCATATCAATTGGTGGTACAAGGTATTTTCTGATATTTGTTGATGTCGAATCACAAATTACTTGGGTTTATTTTATAAGGAAAAAGAGTGATGTATTTGAATACTTTAACGAATTCAAAACTATGGTGGAAAAGCAGATAGGTAAATGCATCAAGATACTCAGATCTAATAAAGGTGGAGAATATACCTCGGGAGCTTTTGATAGCTACTGCAAGTAAAATGGGATCATTCAACAATTCACAGTACCTTCTACACCACAGCAAAATGGTGTAGCTAAAAGGAAGAACAAGACTTTAGTGGAATGTGCTCACAACATGTTAAAATGTAAAAATATCTCTAATGGTTTTTGGGCAGAGGCCATTAACACTGCTACTTATTTAAAGAATAGAAGTCCAACTAAGATTCTAGATTCAAAAACACCTTTTGAAGTTCTTTATGGCTATAAACCTGAAGTTGGTCATTTAAGGATATTTGGTTCCAAGGCATTTGCTCATATTCCCAAAGATGAGAGAAGAAAACTGGATGCAAAATCTGTTAAGTGTACATTTCTTGGTTATTGTGATGAACGTAAAGCTTACAAATTGTTTAATCTTAGTACACATAAGTTCATAGCAAGAAGAGATGTGATCTTTCATGAAACTACAAATGAAGACATAAGTAAGCATGATGTCTGGCATACTCCTTATGACAATGATGTTCATGTGAAAATTGATATAGATGATGAACATGAATAGTAAAAGGAATAGGTAAAACAACAAGGTGAAAGCAGTGTAGATACTCCAAACACTCCTACACCTCAGAAAAGAAGAAGTGAAAGTGAAGATAGCGGTGGACCGCTGAGGAATTCAACAAGAACAATTCAGGTACCCTTCAGGTATAAAGACTATGCATTGATGACACAGGTAATGAATGTTGTAGAACCTATTTCTTATGAACAATCCAAATCTCATAAGGACTGGAATACTGCAATGAATGAAGAATGAGACTTGGGAATAAACAGAACTTCTTGAAAACAAAGTTCCCATAGGATGCAAATGGCTGTATAAAACCAAATTTAATGCAGATGGAAGTGTTGACAAATATAAGTCTAGATTAGTTACAAAAGCGTATTCACAAAAGGAAGGAGTTGATTATGAAGATACTTTGCACCTGTAGCTAAGTTAAATACAATTAGACTCATGATTGCATTAGCTACACAACACAAATGGAAATTTCATCAGTTAGATGTTAAATATGCATTTCTGAATGGTGATTTAAAAGAAGAAGTCTATTTGGTTCAGCCTGAAGGATTTATCAAGAAAGGACAAGAGGACCTTGTCTATAAGCTTAAGAAAGCTTTATATGGTTTAAAATGAGCACCTAGATCTTGGTATATCAAAATTGATTCATTCTTTGCTCAGACAGGTTTTGAGAAAAGAAAAAATGATCCTAACTTGTATGTCAAAAAGGATGAAAATGGGAATGTTGCATTGGTATCCTTATATGTTGATGATTTGATTATCACAGGTAGTGCTTCTCATTTTATTGAAGATATTAAAATTCAGTTAGCTCAGTCATTTGAAATGAAGGATCTTGGTGAAATACATTACTGTTTGGGTCAGGAAATATGGAGAGAAGGCAGCAAAACAATGGTCACTCAAAGTAAGTACAGAAGGGAGATTCTGGAAAGATTCAATATGAGTGAAAGTAAGGTAGTGTCAACACCTTTAGATCAGAATGCTAAGTTATCTAGTCTTAATGAAACTAGAGTAGTAAATGGTATTATGTATCGCCAGTTGGCGCGAAGTTTAAACTATCTTACCACTACCAGACCAGACATAGCATACTCTGTAAGCATTCTTATTCAGTTCATGGCTAAATCACTGGAAAGCCATTGGATAGCTGCAAAGAAAATCCTTCAATATATGAAAGGAACTGTTAATTTTGGTATTAAATGTATACCGATAATTGTGATGTTGAGTTGACAGGTTACTTTGATTTAGATTGGGTTGGAAATCCCGATGACAGGAAATCAACCTCAGGATATGCATTCAACATTGGTACAGGGGTCGTGTCTTGGAGTAGTAGAAAATAGCCAATTGTTTCTTTATCATCAACAGAAGCTGAGTACAAAGCTCTCTGCAATGCTACTTGTGAAGTTGTTTGGTTATGGAGAATTCTTGAAGATATTGGCAACAAGCAATTGAAGCCAACTATTCTCCAATGTGACAATCAAAGTTCTATTAAATTGGCACACAACCCAATTTATCATGCCAGAACCAAGCATATTGAAATTCAACATCATTTTGTAAGAGAAAATATTCTAGAGAAGGAAATTGATATGATCTATAGTAAAACCACTGATAATGTGGCTGACATCTTTACCAAGCCCCTTGGAAAGATGAGTTTTGAAGAATGTAGGAAACAGTTAGGTGTGGTAGAAAATCCATTTCTTAATTAAGGGGAAGTGCGCAGAACCCACAGGAACCGATGCCGCTCGCATCTAGTCCCAGAGCGAGTTCAGTAATCTGTTCTCTCGAAAGAACGGCTCCGCTACCGAAGGAAACGAATAGAACCGACGAAGGCGGTTGATTATATAACCACTTCAGGCAGTTTGCTTCATGTTCAACCGACGAGGACGATATGAGAGGTCCAACTGGATAAATACGGGGCATTCACCTCGCATCAGTGGGATTAATCTTTCCTTCCCTTAGTGCTTTGATCTGTTTAGTCTCTAGTTCCTCGAAGGTGTTCACCAAAATTCCCGTTGCTTCGCGTAAGCATGAGGAATGGTGCACAAAACAAGAAAAGGATTCATCAGACCTGTCCTGGATGGGAGTAGGCAGATCCTTTGCCAGGATCGATGGAACGACTGGTAGAAGTATGTTAAAATATGCATCCTTAAACGAAACTTGAGTCTCCATCGCCAGTTTGGGAAGATATAACATGACAGAAAGTAGAGAAGCAGGTGAAGTGAAGAATAAGTAGGCAGGTATGTGGAGCTTGGCGGTCACATCGAACATGGTAGAACAGAAAAAATCAGTAATAAAAGCAGAGACGGGCAAGGCAGAGTCGTCAATCTGCAAGGATGATGTAAGAGCACTCTCAAGGAATCCTTTCGATTTTTCCAGCAGCTTTGATATTAGGGTTTCCAGCTTCATGTGCTGTGGCTCTTCTTCTTGGATTTCCACTTGAGTGATAGCCAAAACCGAGCCGACTAAACTTGGGTTTAGGGCTCAGTCAATATTTAAAAATTATAATTTCACTTTTTAACTCCGACCTGTTTTTACTGCAATCACCTTTTTACTGTGACCAAGTTTTTACTGCGACCAAGCGGGTTGGTGCGACCAAGTTGATGCGATCAAACCCAGTTAACAAGTTGATGCGATCAACTTATCTGCGATCAAGTTGATGCCTGATGCGATCAACTTATTTGCGATCAAGTTGATGTTTGATGTGATCAACTTCTCTGCGATCAAGTTGATGCTTGATGCGACTAAATTGGTAGGATATGATTCTTAGTCTAAAGACTTAAGAATTTACAAATGATTCTACCTGTGAGTAAAATGAAGTAAACTACTCACTTTTACAAATCCAAATAACTTATAATAAAAACATATGCCCAAATATGTAGGAAGATTTGAATCGACCAAAGATGCCGTAAAACCTCGAACTTTCACGTGGTGATATTTTTATGGGTTCTTGTTCTTTTACTTATCAGTAATTGTAAAAGACATTTACAGAAGTAAATATGGAAATATGAGCGGCCAAATAATCATGAATTCAACCACAAACTATTTCATATATTTAACTATGCGGAAATACAAAGTAATACAAACTTGTCTGTTACAAACTCGTCCGTCTACAGAGCTTCAGCTCTTCGGCTAAATCAAATGCACAGAAGCTTGAGCTTCGACTTCACTTTCTCACCCTGAGTTCCTCTGCTTGTATCTTTCCCTGTCTGTAAACTAAATTACAAAATGCTTCTTCTATTTATAGGCAATCTGAAAATTGCTTCAGCATAGACCGACTTACTTGCCGACTTACTTTCCATTAAACACTGCAATAACTATCTACCTAACAACTTAGCTTCTGAAATAAATTCGATTGAATTACACTGCCTACATGTGGAATTTTCCTTCTTGTCAGACTGACAGACAAGATCGTGACTTGTATAGACTCTGACAGATTCGGCTGGAGATCAAGTGCAGATCTGCGAATAATTACATTTTTCCAACACTCCTCCTTAATTATAAGCAGATGGAGTTTTTTAAAACAAAATTTTACAAAATGTTTCAGAGCTTAAACATGCTCTGTTCATGACAGAGTTCACTGTGGAGAACTTGTCATTCCAAGATAACTACGCAGATACTGGAATGTGTCCTTTGCCAATGGCTTTGTGAAGATGTCTGCAAGTTGGTCTTCAGACCTGCAAAATTCCAAACAAATTTCCTTGTCGTTCACCAACTCTCTTATAAAATGAAACCTTGTATCGATGTGCTTGGTTATCTTGTGAAACACATGATTCTTTGATAATGCTATAGCTGAATTGTTGTCGTAGAAGATTGTTGTCGGTTCTTGATGGTTCTGTGACAAGTCTTTTAAGACTCTCCTCATCCAGATAGCTTGACATGCAGCACTTGTTGCTGCAACATACTCTGCTTCAGCTGAAGATAGAGTTACTATGGGCTTTTTATTTGAAGCCCATGAAACAACACCTGTACCAAAATGAAATGTGTATCCAGATGTGCTTTTCCTATCATCTATGCTACCTCCATTGTCACTGTCAGTGTAACCAATGAGTTTAAAATTTTCTGAAGTTGAGTACATAATACCAAGGTCTTTTGTGCCACTTACATACCTCAGAATTCTTTTACCTGCTTGCCAATGTGAGTCTTTTGGTGACTCCATGAACCTTGAGATCAGACTTACACCATACATAATGTCTGGTCTTATTGTTGTTAAATACATAAGGCTGCCAACAAGCCTTTTTAAACAGCGTAGGATCTACAGTGGATCCTTCATCATCCTTGCTTAATTTTAAACCTGTTATCACTGGTGTTGGGGTTGTCTTACAGTTAGACATGTTAAACCTTTTTAAAACTTCACTTGCATACTTATACTGTGATATAAAGATACCACTTTCAGACTGCTGAACTTCAATGCCCAGACAAATTTTCATAAGCCCCAGATCAGTCATTTCAAATTCACTTTCCATGACTGTTTTAAAATCTGCTATGCCATAATCACCAGTAAATATTAAATCATCTACATACAGGCAGACAATTAACATCTTACCTTGCTCATCGACTTTGGTGTACAAAGTCAGTTCACTTTCACTTCTGTGAAATCCATTTTCAATGAGATAGGAATCAATACAACTATACCAAGCTCTAGGAGCTTGCTTCAAACCATAGAGTGCCTTTTTCATCCTGTACACTTTGTGCTCTTGAACTGGAACTTCATACCCTTGTGGTTTTTCCACATATACTTCCTCTTCTAAATAGCCATTTAAGAATGCCGACTTGACATCCATCTGATGAACATGCCATTTGTTTTGTGTAGCAATGGCCAAAACTGTTCTGACTGTATCCATGCGTGCAACAGGTGCAAACCTTTCATTGAAGTCGATGCCGGGTTGCTGTGTGAACCCTCTTGCTACCATTATTGCCTTGTTCTTTTGCACATTCCCATCAGCATCTTGCTTTGTCTTATAAATCCATTTGACATTGATTACATATTTGTCTTTTGGTACATCAATCAGTTCCCATGTCTGGTTTTTCTCAATGCATTCTATTTCTTCATCCATGGCTTGTGCCCATACTTCTTCTTCAACAGCTTCTTCAAATGTTAGTGGATCATATATAGGGGAAAATAATGCAAACAGAGAGAATGAATTATGTGTACCAAATTCATATATCTCTCGCAGACTTCTTGTCTTCATCGGTTCTGTCGATGTTGACCCCGACGAAATGCTTGATGGAGTCTGTTGTCCTCTTGGTGTACTTGTCGGTGTAGCTTGAGCTGCTACTTGTGTCGATGGTCCTTGTGCTGAACCATGTCTTGGTGTCATGGGAGTCAGCGGTGCTCCGACCGGTTGACTTACATGTGGTATTTGAACCACTTCCTCTTCCATATCATCATTGTCAATGTTCGACACAATCTTGACATTTGTGTCGACGGTTCCATTCCATGATTCGTTCTCGACAAATTGAACATCCCAACTGATTATGACTTTCCTTGTGACGGGGTCATACAACTTTTATCCTTTTGTGTCTTCTGAATAGCCTACAAAAATACATTTATGTCCCTTCTTGTCTAGCTTCCTTCTCAGCTCATCTGGAATATGAGCATATGCAACACAAC